>JAIUZE010023665.1:0-18224 GCA_022085475.1 Heliosperma pusillum | reverse complement strand
GTCTTCTTCCTCTCAGGACCATTCATTAACCTGTGCCCCGGTTTTGACAATAAAAGCATACAAGGTGGCTTTGTGAAGCAACCAAAACACCAGGATGATAGGCATCTGCACGGAAAGCAGGTCGATCTTAAGATCGTTGTTGTTGGCTCGGTACAAATGAAGATTTCTCTGATTTGCTCGTCCACTCTGAAAGTTTCTCCTCTTGGTGGAAAAGAGGGAGAAAAGGAATGGTTCGGGAAGAAGGATATAAAGGGTCTCGTGCCCAAGAATAGGAGCAATATGAGAAGTACGAGCCTCTTCGGCAATCTCCCGAATTAGAACTCCCGCCATAAAGCAATTGTAAATCGCGACAAGAAAGTAGCCCATACTAATCTTTCACATTCACTGGGGAGAGGAAGCTGCCCAAGTGTAAAGAAAGCTTGTCTCCTCCTCGAAATAGTCGCGGTGGCATAATGGTGACACCCTCAAATTTGCGGAAAGAAAAAATAATTTAAATACATAATGAAGGTGTCTGAAATAAAAATGGTCATTACAATACGGGAATAATATTCTACAAAAGAAATATACAAGACGGGAGACATATCTCCCGTATAAATACGGAAAATAAAAGAGTGTATAATAATATACAAACTATGAACCGAATATAGGTCCAAGGTAAATACTTCGCTCGCTAGCTCGTCAATGTACCCAATGTATGCATCACAAACCTGCCAACCGCATTAAATATAAACACGGAAGCCACAGTCAGTGGGGAGTAACTCCGAGTACTCCCAGCCACGAAATGTCGAGTTTAATTAAACATGAATAACATAAAAGCAATGTATATGGAAAATACAAAACCTTAACATATTATGATATGCTTTTCATGTTATGAAACAATTAACTAACATATAACCTAGCATATGAAAGCTATCATGTGAATCCGATAATAAACTATAACACGAGGTAGGGAAGCTGTATGCTAGCTCAGAGGTTACCATTAACATGGCCATGATACACTCACAAACCCCTAATCAAAAACGTAATCATGTGAATCAGTTAACAACCGGTTAATCAAACTCTTCAATCCTAGCCGGCTTGCCTCTACCTTCTAGAACTCATAGAATCATACAAAACATGAAAGACAATTACCTCTAACCAAACAGGCATAAGTTCCTAGGGCGGCCAATAGTCATCTGTAACTCGAGGCTATACCACAAGGTAGGAAAACATCCTAGTCCTAGACTGATCAGACCAAGCGACAACAGCTATTCCATTCCCCGTCTCATGACATAACCGTACACAAGAAACTCTGCTAGGCGACCCCCTAAACAGAGATGGCTAGTACTTCAGCTGGCTCCCTTCCCAAAGCGGAACTCTTAGGATGCCATGCCCCGACTTGGGGATAAGCCCCCCAGGCCCGGGACACAAACGCTATCAAGCGACAAACTCCGTATGCTCGTTGAAGATAGTACGGCCTATCAATGTCGTGGTCCAAGCTACTCATTTAGAATTAGAATGGTCAAGACGCCATATACTCATAATGCTCTATGGGTACTTAGTCAACACGACACCAACCATATAATCAAACAGTCACGGAAACAATTTCCTAACATGTGACTAATTGCATATAAATCATAATCAAATAACATATCGCCTCATATCTACTAAGGCTAATTCCTTAATTAAATACAACCTTACTTGAAGACAAACCCCCGACCCGAGTCCCGCGACGGGTCATCAGTCAAATCGGGGCTGACTAGATCTTAGTTTGACCAAACCCGTTGGATCAAACCGGCTAGAAACAGAGTCTTTATCACATAGACATAAAATCAACATATTCATTACATGTTATTCTATTAAAACTTCTAACATGTGAATTAGATTATATTATACCCAAAACCCCGTTGGACTTAAAGGAGATTAACTTAAACTACGGTCTCGTCTTATAATTTCTAACATGTGAGAAATAATAATTTAATGAAAAACCTTTTTAATTAAATATTTTACTTATTAATATTTCTCGCTTGCTAATTATTACAAAACGCGATAAAAATGACGATAACTCAAAAACCTTCACAAGTCCCAAAGTGGGACCCACGGGCTGAGTTGGGCCGGAACCCACATGGGCCTGGATGGGCCCCACGGCCTGTTTTGGGCTAAAATGGCTGATTTTACAATTTTTACTAAAACCGATTTCTAATATTTTCCCGCATGCTTAACATATTTAAAACCCGTCAAAACAACAATTAAACAATCAAACATCGACACAACCCAAAGACCAAAACCCGGACCCACCATGGACCAACCCAGACCGGTCTAAACCGGCCTGGACCGGCTGGTCTGGTCCGGTTTGGCCCCTCCTCCACGGTTCACACAACCAAAGCAACAATCCAAATTTCCAATTAATTCTAACATGTTTTTAATTACTAACATCCATTTTTAAACATCCAATTTAACCATCCAACATGCAACAATCATCATCATGAAGAAATCATAAAAATATAACAAGGAAACCAACATATTCATAAATTCCTACAACATAATAAAATCAACCACTTATCATGTTACTAACTAAAATCATAAAACCATAATCATATGAACAAAAACTAAAGATGAACCAAAAACTAAAGTAAACCAAAGCTATGTAACATTTATACGTCGAGTAACTCGGAATCGTTACCTTAGCTAGCTAAAATCAAGTAGCACCAAAATAATAAGAACTAAGAACTAAGAAACCCGTCTTCTAGTCTTCTCCTAAGATATACGAGTCACCAAACTCGTCTTCAAAATCTTCCCCTATAAGAAATGACAAGAAACATTATTAGAACTTAAAATATGATTTTCCATAATTAAAGTCTTGAAAACGATTTTGACGGAATTGAAATAAAACCGTACGGGAAGATGAGGAGCGAAGAGGAGAGTCTAGAAATATAAATTAGGATGGATTTAATTAAGAAATGAAGATTTTATGAAGGGTTTGCTCAAGAACGATGAAGAACAAATGATGAACGGCGAAGAACACGAAGAACGATTAAAGAAAGCGATATTTTGATCTTTATTTGATTTGGTGAAAGATGAAAAGTTGTTTGTGAGTAGGAATGAGTGGATGAGTGCCGTGTAAATATAGGCCAAAATAGTGAGTTGGGTTTTGTAATTGTTGTTATGGAATTGACCCGGTATAATAATTATATTACCGTAATTAATTAGATATTAAGTTAATTGAATTAAATATCAAGATATTATGTTATTGTAATGAAAAGAAAGAAAATATCAAGGTCAAAGAGAGAAGAAAAACCGTGAGGATAGGAGAGGAAGCGGGTCTGATTTTGAGCGATTTGCGTAATTTTCGTTAACTGATCGATAAAGTTGAAAATATCTTAGATATTCTTATTAATTTAATCAAAAGAATTAAAATATCTAACGTGAGTGGAAAACGATGACATGGGCGCGTGACTCATGCCAAAGTCGAGTTTCGATTTTGTTGCGCGCTTTACGATGCGTCGGGAATAGTTAAATGACGTTCGGTTAAAACCGTAAACGGTATTCTTTAAATTCCGAATAAATTCAAAATAATTATATTAAATTATGATAAATCTTAATAAATCTAAATAAAAATAAATCAAAAATATTATTTTTTTAAATAAAATTTCGGTCCTCAAACGTATGAGGCGAGTCGGGAAAAAGTCAACGGAAGTCAAAGTTGACTGAAAAGTCGAGAAAAGTCGAAGATGACTTAAAAGTCAAGAAAAGTTTAGGACGACTTAAAAGTCAAGAAAAGTCAATGAAGACTTTCAAAAAGTCAAGAAAAGTCAAAGACGACTTAAAAGTCAAGAAAAGTCAAAGATGACTAAAAACGGGATTTTCATGAAATCTCTCAGAAATTCCAAATACGAACTCGGAATTTCAAAATACGACTCGAAACAATAAATTCTATTTTAAAAACTTAAGTCTGCTGAAAAAGTGTTAGTAAATATTTTTACTAGAAAAATTGGGTACTTTTCGGGTTGTTACAATCAATCTTTATAAGAGTATCTCAAATCACTTTTAATAAGCACGAACTACTATTACAAGATTTATTGTGAAACATGAGATGATAATGGAGATTTCATGTATTGTTGTATACTATTTGATGGGTTATTGGGTAATCCGTCGAACTAATAAGTAATTAAGTATCTTATCAAGTAATTGGAACGGTAAAGAGACGAATTATTAGATCAACTAAGACAATAACCTAACAAAGACAATCAATAAGGTCATTTTATAGACTAATATATAAAGTTCATGTGTAAACCATATAATTTCAAAAAAAGTAAGGGTACATTATAGAAAACAAAAAAAGTTTTGGGGTACACCATAGAATTTCCAAAAAACAAACTTACAAAGTGAATTACAACCTCATTAATTAGAAGATAAGGCTTATGAATAAAAAGTTTTCCATTATTATGTGCGTTGTTGAGAGACGAAAATTTAGGCTACTATAATCGAAAGAGGAGAACATAACTTTCTCCATGGCAGATAGATGGTACTATGGTAGTGATAGATACCAAAGTTCTGTGAGACGCTAAAGAGAAATGAGAGGGCAACCTGATTTAAAACCATAATTTTGCTAGTCTTTCAGCTTAATATAAGACCATCAAATAATGAAAAACAGTCTTTTTTATTATAGAAATAACGAGAAATAGTTGAAAGGGTTTTATTTGTGTGGATTAACCTAATTATGACAATTCGAGATAGTAACCGATGTTTTGTCATTTTCACATGTAGGGCAAGTCAATTTGATTAGTTTATCCAGATTGCAGGTGTTTTCGGAGTTCAGAATAACTTCTTATAAATGAACTACGACATTGTCATTAGCGTCGTCATAAAGTCGTCATAAATGAACTGAATTTAGGTATTTCCGTGCTTATATGGCTTAGTGGGACCTTATCCCATACTGTCCACAAATCTACAACAAAATTTTGTTAGACTTGTGAATTGTTTAACAGCCGACTATTGACTTGTAAAGTCCTGGTTTAAACATCAAACATGGCCTTATCTTATCGATCAACGCCTACAACCGCAATAAAGTTTCCAACAGATCTAACAATTCAGACCTACGAGGAAGAGGGGGAGAATTCAGTCATTCACCAATGTTAAGATTTCGATACATGAGCAAAAGTTGCGTAAAATTTGACATATCTAAGGATCCGAAAAAAATTGAACATTTCCAATGAAGCTGTTACGTCCTTACTAATCAATTCGAGCGTTTATCATTGAGGCAGCACAAGATGACCCAAGCTCCATAGGTTGACCCATCTTCGGGGTCATTTTGTGCACAATGTGATTAGGGTTATAACTCAATAGAGCACAGCTTGACATAGGATGGCTGGATCATTAATCACATTTGATGTTTCTGTATATCCTTCGTACAAACAGGTTGGAACCCAGATGGCCAACCGCTCCTGAAAATGTGTCCAGAAGATTTTATTAGCAGAATGGATAGATCTTAATAATTAGGTAAATAACATGAACATTATGTAAAAGCATGGTAAGTAAACTGTCCATTCTTAAGATTTGATGAGCGAAACGCCTAGATCATGGCCAAGAAATACAGTTTTGTAATGGGAAAGCTGCAATCAACTAAATATTTCAGAGCTAGCAGCCTAGCACGTTAAACCAAAGGTATCAGTTGATAAGAAATTGAACTGATATAACTTAAACCAAAGGTCTCGCTTTCAATCCCCAATAAAGTGTGAACGCTGCATTGTTAAAATTCAGGAGAGGGAGCTGACACCGTAGTGTACCTACCCGGCTTGAGAACGGACAATCACATGGTGTAGAACTCCCTTTATTCCACTTATCGTCTCATTTCACTAGAGGTTATATTTATGATTTTAGTAATGAAATACGGAGTATCATTATTACCCGTTACTTAACTAGGGATAGTACAAATTCACTTTCTAATATCACTAGAAATTGAAAAAGACCACTTATTCTGGGATGAACCAAAAAAAAACAGAAACAATATAAATGGAAAAGAGGGAGCAAAATACAAAAGATGGATCTCAGCTTAATTTTTTATGTAACAAGAGGGGAAGGGAAATTAGAAACGGAGGTGCAGACACTTGTAGAGAGACATACCGCAAAGAATTCCCAAACCGAGACAAAACATCATCGTGTAGCCAAAATAAAAGCTGGTTTGGAAGAAGCCTGACATCTTGGTCTTCATATGATAGTAATAAATAGAGTACAAGTAGACATAGATGCCCGTGGACGCCGCAGAGAAGAATGATGTCCATTGCCAATGATAGTTCTCAGCGTTCAACAAGAAATATGTCCCCACAATAGTCACACAAACAGTCACTATGATGAGAATAAGAAATACGAGCAACATGAAGCCATAAACATAGTACACCTGCAGAACAAGAGGAAGTATGAGAAGGTACATAATCAAGACTAAACATAACCGAGTCCATCCCCAACAAATCGAATACGTACCACCACTTTAGTTAATAGCACAAATGTAGAATATACTAGACTAGTTACTACGCCACGTAATAATACAACGGCAACAACATTACCCTTATCCCCATGTTAAGGGTATGGAGAGACCGTTTCAGAATGAATCGAATGACTTTAAACCAGGACAAAAAGAAGTGCAACCGGCTGAGTGAACCATTTTTTATTACTCCATAATAACACTGGATGTTGTGCCTGAAAATTTTGATTCATGTATTTTAGGGTGCCTTACAAATTTAAATGAAATTTGGTTTTAAAATATTAGATTTCCAGCAAGCACGACGACTTTTCTTAATGTGCAATTGAGCATAGTTAAATGTAAAAAAAAAGTGGGTAAGTGGCATAAGTCTAAATCCTTCGACTACTTCCAAGTTCCAACCCCCTCGTCTCGCAGTAGACATAATGATATAACTCTACATTTCTACAATACTCTTTCAAATCTTAAGGAATTATAAAAACTGAGCTAATCAGCCCGGAATCCAGCTCCAAATAAGGTCAGGGCATCAGGATTGGGCCAAATTTGATAAGCTCTACACCAGACAAATGTACTGTCCAAGTGAGAATAAACTCAAAAAGATAAATTTTGTTCTATCGTTCAATTGTGAAGCAGCTTGAGTTGAGCAATAGGCAGGTGTTAAGGCTAAGAGAGGATAAAAAATAGCAATGCAGAAAGTAAAAAGTGAGCAGAACATTTACCTTATAATTCCAAAACGATGTGAAGACAAAATACATTTCAATGAATATACTTCCAAAGGGGAGCAATCCACCCATAAGAGAAATCACTGTGGGTGTTAGATACCATTTCTTCTCTGGAATAGGTCGAGGAATAGTCTTCACCCGACAAGGATTGTTTGGTGCACCATTCCAGTTTCTCCCAACCACTGTCCCGAGGAGTGCAAGAGGGAAGGAGATAAAAGCCCAAATAACAAGAACAACTACCATTGTCCCAAAGGGAATAGCTGCTAGAGACCCATAAAATATAGCAATAGTGTTTAAAATGAATCCAATCCCGAAGCACAAAAAGGGGAAGAGCGAAGCAGTAAGGATTGTTGACTTTATCCAGTTTTTACCTGAAACATAAATGGAGATGAGTTATCAATAATATATCACTGTAAAGTAAACAACAAATAGGCAAAAACCATGATAAATTAAGCACTTGGGAAGCAAGCCGCTCAGCAGACTTCCTCTCCTAATATCTTACAGAAGAAAAGAACGATAAAAACTATACAGCAAGTAACAGAATGAGGTAAAACCGTAAAAATTTAAAAATAAATACAAAGTAACAAAGTTACAAATACTTACCACCATTACGAGAATACATTCCCCCACTAACATAACCTGATATGAATGATGTCAAGGCATAGCATACGATGAAAGTTGTCACAATAGCTCCTCTCCTGAGTCATAGAAGAGAGAAAATCAAATTCATAAATTGTTCCAACTAATGGTACTAAAAAAAAAGACATGCTGATTCTTAGCTCGTATATATTTGCTACAAAATCGTAAATCTAAAGAAAGAACACCAATCAGAAAATCATAATAGCTTGAAGAGAGAAATCAATGTCGCTTGATGAAATGCCATCAAGGTAGCAAAAAAGAGACATTGGAGACATGTTGTAGGATGAATATGCCACAAAATGGCACCGTAAATATCTATATTCAACAGTAGTGAATCATATTTTTAAGGGGTTCAGCAACATACCCTATATAGAGCATCCCAACAATTGCTAAAATGATCACGAGGAAAATAAGAGTCGCCAGTTGAGCTCCAGTACCAATGACAGCTGAAAGTAGAGATAAACTACGTGGAGGCCGGAAAACATCACCATGAACAAGTTTCCAACCAGATTCTTCACTGACATCTCTTTCCTGCAAATAAGTTCCCATATCAGCAGACTATATCAACAACTAGAACACATATACCTATTACAGAAGTCTTACCAGGCTTTCCAAATCATCATCTTCCCTAGCATACTTGGCATAATCATTTCTAAGAGTCCTCATCAATATCATTGACACCAGACCAGTCAAGAAAATCACCATCATGAATGAATTGAAAATCGAGAACCAATGGATCTGCAAACAGTAAAAATTTTGTCAGCAAATTTCTTTTTATAAAACGCAGCTCAGCAACGAAGCTAGGTATATGCATACATATATTCAAGAAAATATGCATCTAAATCCACTAAATTTTCAAAATTCAAGAAAAAATAGTAAGTCAGGAAGGAATCACTTCCTTATTCTAAGCCCAAAAGAGGTAGCAAAGTTGACAATTTTTACAAACCTGATGCTCAAAGAAAGGGTGATCCAAGTAAATCTCAAAACGCCTAGAGAAAGGGACGGTTGTAGGAATCCATGTAACAGTATATGTCATGTCATACACTCCTCCATCCTCTACTTGCTTAATGCCATCCTGAGTCATATTAACATGGATGATCTGCAGCAAAAGAAGTCCGCAAAAAGTTTAAGATCAATGCAAAATTATTTCATCACGGCAATTAAATAAATCAACAATAAAACATAAATGAAGCAAGAAAACACAATCTTGCAGGTATTACAACAACGTCACTGAACTAGAACCACTAACAGATACTCCCTCCGTTCAACTCCACACTACACATTTCTTTTTTCACGTTTGCCAACGCGCGTTTTGCATCGTAAATATAGTTCGCTACGTATTTGCAAAAATTATACGAGTTAGATATTTTTAATATACTCCTAAAGACGAATCAAACAAGATCCCACATGAATATTTTCTCTTATGTATTAGCCGGAAATTGAAATATTCTTCTTACTTGTGAATAGTGTCAAAAAGAGAAATGTGTAGTGTGGAGTTGAATGGAGGGAGTATATTTATTACCTGGTTATTATTGTACTTGATGATAAAATTCTTGTTTGTGTATAGCATATGTTTAGCATTCTCCCCATTTTTATCAGATCGAAGCTCTCCAACAAAACCTACACAAAAGGAACAGGAAAAGATGAAATACAGTAAATGTCATCATTCCACAATAATCGCCAAAAGGAATAGAGAGACACATACCCCACAGAGGCAAATCATCTGAACGGTGCGACGCAATCAGAGCAATGCAAGAGAGAAGGTAAAATATAAGCATTCAATAGTCAATCAATAAACCGAGTATGAGAGAAAGAAGCAGCTTAATGTTGTACATGACAACTTGAATGAATAACTCACCAATAAAGAACTCAAACCAATACGAGTTTTCAATTGCATCTTTGAATTGTCTAGCTTTAGAAGCATCAAGTTCAAGTTCACACATAGAGGTCTTGTCAACATTTTCTATAAAAAAATAGAAAAAGAGATTATGAGCCCGAACTCATAAGCATTTATTTTAAAATGAAAAGAGAAGATAAGGAGAGGAAAAGAGAATAAACTAAATGTCAAACTTCATAAAGAATATAGCATACTTTTATATTTGATACTAAGTTGGCTGTCAATAAGTTCATTCCCACCGAGAACCTCCCCAAGTCCACCCCATCTGTGAGCAACATGGCCCTGTGGATGGCAAAAGGGGAGGCTGAAGTAGTTATAGGTTTCTTGAGGATTGTTGTATGGACCAACCTTGTTCACCCACAGAATAACCTGCTCATCTGCCTCATACTACAAGAAACAAAAGCATGTCAGCTTTTACACACAAGAGTAGAAAACCAAAGGCGATAAGACGGCCAACTTCCATGACTCTGACGGTGTGTTAGGATAACATTTGACAAGGGACAAGAAGGGGGGACGGAACAAGAGAGCTTTTCTTAACCAAATCTTTCAAGAGGGATTTTAATTTGTGTAGTAACCTATTTGCTAACCAACCAGTCGATATTGCATCCATCCATTTCCCTCCAAGTGCATCCATCAAAACCTAAGGTGTCCACAGTAATCGATGTAATATCCGCGTCAACTTCAAGTAACACCTTTTATGCACAGTTGCAAGATCTGATATTAAAAGGGCTTGAGGATATCATCCTTATGTGTTACTAACACAAATGACATATGCCAAACAACAATGAAGATGAATGTACAATAATCATGGATAACTGGATATTATCTTCAATTTTCTTTCGAGTCACAGCTATCTAAGAGCTCTATCACATCACACCCACTTCAAAATATCCAAATTCCTTCAACTTTTTCCAATAAAACTACATTGGCATCCCAAAAACTCGTAAGATAATCAAAATTAACATCAAACAAACACAACCCACCAAACAAAAACATCCCAACTTTAGTCCATTATAACCTCCTCAGTCAACAAAAACAAAACCCTAAACAACAAAAGTAGATACCTTTAACTAAAACCCACAGCTCAAAAACCATGATTAAAACTAATCTCAAACTAAATTTAAGCAAATGCCCAACAAATTAAAACACCATAAAACCCCAATTACACAATCAAAATCAAGAATTAAAGTAGATATGATTATAATGAAAAAGCTTAATTATTATTACTACTGACCTTGTGATCAGATTGAGAAGCGAGTGATAGTGAAGAGAAGAGAAAAGAGATAACAATGAAGAAGAGGAGAGAGAAAGGGGTTGATCGGACGGTGGTAAGCATGGCTGACGGTAAAGATCCGGCCAAATCTAGCCGTCGAATATGGTGATGAATGTGTGTAAAAAAGGGGGAAATTTTTGAGGGATTTTTATTTCATTTGATCGTCAAATTTCTTCTACACGGTCGATGTACCAATCTAGGCATACAATAGAGGTGGTGAACCCATCAAACTTAGGACTTTACTTTAGTCAACTTACATATTGACCTGCTATTAGTCAGGCTTATTAGGGTATCTCCCGTGGTTAAGCAAAAAGACTAGCTTGTAAATTAAAAAAATTTCAAGCTACTTGCTTAACTATTGGAGTACTCCACATAAACTAGCTTAGTTTGAGCCACTAGCTCCATAAAGTTAGTGGCTTAAATAGACCCACATTAAAAAATCTACCACTTAAATACTCACATATGAAAATTTAAGCCACAAAACTAGTAGATTTACCATTGGGGTAATTTGTAGCTTAAAAGTGAATTAGCTTGAAAATATGATGTTACAAATTAAGCTAGTAGTCTTATTGCTTACCATTGGAGATGCTCTTATTTCGGAAATTTCTGGTGGTATTCCCGGTGATTTGTGACTTTATTCATGGTACATCTGTTTTTAAGAATGTGTTAATGGTACCCTGGTTGGACAGTAGACGTTAGATTATACTGACATAGTGGGATTAACTATTAAGAGATACCTAATTTTGCCTGGAAATTTTGATTTCAAAACAATTTTTGTAAGAAATAGAGATTGCATAAAATAGCCCGAGCTTTGTAATGTTGCTCAAAATATCACGAAAGCAATTTTAAAATAATGCTGAAAAAATAAGTAATTGTCGTTTTGGGTCGGGTTTAAAACTATTTATCAAAATGGTGTCCACGTAGGCTCGGGTTTTCAAAACCTGAAATACGGAACAAACACGCCATTGGGAATGACGTGTCTTTAAATTTTTTATTTTTTTTATAAAAAAATTACTGTTCACAGACACGCCAATGGGAATGGCGTGTCTCTGTAAGAAAACTCGTCATTCCCAATGGCATGTTTACTTTTAGTCCATTTTTGTAAGTTAGCATTTTCCTACTCACTAGAAACACGTCATTGCCAATGGCGTGTTTCCTGCGTGTTTTTGGTTCGCGAAATCTGATCCTACATGGACACCATTTTGATAAATAGTTTTAAACCCGACCCAAAACGACAAATACTTATTTTTTTAGCATTATTTTAAAAATGCATTCAAATATCATTTGAATTTAAAATTGTCCATTCAGCAGCTTATCATCAACTATTTACAGAGTATTCATATACCAACTATTTAAATGATCATCAGTTATTTAACTAATTTACACATAATAAAACTCAAGTTTATTCAAAATAAGTATCCAAAAAATTAGAACAAATCCATCCATAAAATTACCAATATAGGCTGATGATTCATAAGCTAATTGTTGTGCCTAGACCTGAAATTTTTGGATGGTTATGCTGTAATTTTTTTTGGATAAATATGTTATAATATTTTGGATGGACATTTTGGAAAAATTTGGGTTATATTAATGGACAAATTGGTTAAATAACTAATGATTTAAATAGATGTTGGATGGATATTCTCTAAATAGCTAATGAAAGCTGGTGAATGGCAAATTTTAAGATCAAAAGATATTTTGTGCAACAGTACAAAGCTCGAGGATATTTTATGAAATCACTTTTAGTAGATACCCATATCTGTCGATATGGAAATTTACATAAAGCCCGCAAACACCCGATGACGGTTGTTAAATATGTAAATGTTAAACTGTTACGGAGTATTTCACATTAATGTAAAAGAAAGGATTTATTTGAAAAATAACCCTTTTAAGGCGATTTTACTAAACACGATTTTGTTAAATCGATTTTAGGTAATACTTATTTTATCGTATCTTTTTCCTTTTAAATTAAGTTTTAAAAGCGATTTACGACTCGATTTATGAACCCTTTTTAGCTCATTTTAAGCTCGTTTTGACTCGATTCTCGATGTAGTTTCGATCTCGTTTCCACCCTATTTTATCAACCCATTTCGTTCCGTGCATATCCATGCACTAACATATCCCCAAACTCATGTCCAATACCCACCATTTTTTAATCGCATTTTGAGCCTAACCCATGTAAAGAGACAAACCCCTAACCCACGTCTCATTGCTCAAACCGACTCCAAACCTAACACCCAAGAGGCTATCTAACTATCCTACCCACATTGCATTGCCTTACCCATCAAGAAACCAACCTTCAAAACCCTATGAACCCCTTGAAATGGCAGCAAAACCGCAACATTTCTTATAGCTCGATCAAACACGTCCTTTTTCTTAGCCAAATACACTCTTATCTCTCACATATTCTCTCAATTATCCTCACATATTTACTATGTGATAGAATACTCACACAATAAGCAAGAATAAAAAAAAATTGATCACAAAAAATCCTTCCTAAAAACCGAGTAATACACTCGGTATATACTTCTCTTTTTCAATCTCTTATTATAACGACTTTAATTCACAGTTTTAACAACGAATCAGGAGCAATTATACATCTCCATAACAACCTCCATAAAAACCCTAAAACACCAGAAAAAAGCGAGGAAGAAACACACTTTAACTTAGACGAAAACTGAGGCATTAAGTTGCATATTTGTTCGTGTTTGTTACTACCGTATGCTGCCTCTGTCCGTTCCTTTTGATCGTGCTTCTAACCAAAAACGATCAAGATCCATTTACATATCCAAAAACTAGACTCTCCCACGATTCCATAACACCTCTTGGATTGAAAACCCGTCCAAAAACAAAGTCACAAACTGAGTTTCAAAACAGCCCTTTGCAAACCATATGCAAACACAATTTCGAAACAAAAACCATCAAAGACGTACCCTTTCTCGTTTGCAACCTGCATTTAACGATCATACAAGACTCCAAGATGGTGTCTCCATTTACATGTAGGTTGAGGTTAAAAAAATCCCGCTTCCTTCCCCTCTCCTTTTGTTTTCATCGAATAATGTTTATATACTAACAATTACTAACGTTTGTTTATTTGTCTTGAGAATTTCAAGCCTTATCTTGTTTAATCAAAGTCAAATACCAATCCTATTTTACGAATATGGGTCAATATGAGACTAAAAATTATTCAAATCGTTTTTAAACAATTAACAAAGAAATTTTTGTTTGCAAACGATCGAAGATCGTCCCTCTGTGGTCCGTGTTGGCTCGGCCACAGTTTGGTCGTGTCATTTTTTACTTGTTGTATCGTTTTTGTTACTTTATTTTTTAACTATTATGGGTTCTTTAGATTATGGGTCATTTTCTTTGTAAGTTAAAATAGTATTTTTGAAAATTCTTTGTTTTCATTAGTTATACATTCATTGTTCACCGTTTGTGCGAGCGTAGTAATTTAAAATACTTAAGGTATTATGGCCCGATTTATGCTAGTGCATGCGTTATATGATGAAACATTGTCTAATTGGTCAAAATAGAGGATTGGCACGCATTCCAAGAAGGTGGCACACAGCCGAAATGACGTGTGGTCGCGACCTTCTCCTCATTGCCCCCTCTTTTGAGTATTGTTGTCCATTGCGTTCCAATGAGCGATCCTTGAACACCAATCTATTTTATGTCGATGTACGTAAATCGAGTTGTACCTTTCTACCAAGTTTGAGTCGGATTTGTAACGAGATTCATGGGTTGTAATATATTAGTCTCCTAAATGGCCTCCCTCTCTTCCAAGCCTTTGTTTATGCGTTTGTTTATGATTATTTCAAATGAACATGTCAAATTCAAAAACAACTTCCATGAAGTTAAAAAATGCATTTAAATCACCTATAATGGGATCCACATGCTTATGATTATTTTATGTAAAACGATGTTTGCATTTACATAATCGCCATAGCTACGCATTCCTTTGAAAACCATTACTTGATTATTATAGGCCGTTATTGAAATGGTCGGGGTTGGGTGTTCTAATAATTAACTTCATATCACGTACCTTCACCCCTTACTCATAGTCTATTGGTTTTCGGTTGTCCGAATCCAATGGGCCACAAGAGTAATTCATTTGAGTGATTAGCGACGAGTTCTAAGAGCCTCAATCGCTCTTATCGATTTTGCTTTGTGCTCTTTTGATTAAGGGTGTAAAGTGAACTTGAAAGGTTCCAAGTTCCCATAAAACTTGGCGGCGACTCATATCAATCTTCATTCGATTCTTGTTAAACCACGGGTCGATATGCCCTGTCGGATCCCGTGAAGCGATCGCGGGGGTGTCCACACTTTTTACAAAAATAATGTTGAAATCGAAATTTCTCGTGTAACACCCGGAAATGTACCCTATTTTTCTAGTAGAAATATTTTACGAAATCTTTTCAGCGAATTTAAGTTTTAAATTAGCTTTTTATGTTTCGAGTCGAATTTAGAATTTCCGAGTTCGTATTTGGAATTTCCGCAAGATTCCATGTGAAACCCGTTTTAAGGCGTCTTTGACTTTTCTTGACTTTTGAGTCGTCTTTGACTTTTCTTGACTTTTGAGTCGTCTTTGACTTTTCGTGACTTTTGAGTCGTCTTTGACTTTTCGTGACTTTTGAGTCGTCTTTGACTTTTCTTGACTTTTAAGCCGCCTTTGACTTTCGTTGACTTTCCGACTCACCCCTTACTTATACTCCCTCATAACCTATTTTTCCCTCACAACTCAACATCTCCTTCTTCCTCATCAAACCACCAAAACCTAAAACCCTCTTTGATCCGATCTTATAATCATCATACCGCATTCGTTCTTTGACGGAATTCACGTAAGTTCGTCTTATTCTTCCTCTCTTAGCTTCCTCTATCCGTATTGGTAATAAAATTATCGTCTTTCTCGCTTTTTAAATTATCCGTCTTTCTCAAGGTGAAGTATATTCATCTTATATTGCCTAATTGTAGGTGGAGACTACTAGGAAGGCTTAGTAATCGATTAAAGACGCGTAAAGGTAACGGTGAAGGGTTACTCGGTATCATTTACGTGTTTTACATGCTTTATATACTAGAAATCGTATTTAGAATACGATTAGAAGCTTAGGAATCATGCTATGATTAATGAATGTTGTTATATGATGATTATTAATGATGTATATTGATTGTTGATGATTATTAGAATTGATTTATGAGAATTGAAATGGATTGAATATGTAAAGGAAGCTCACGGATGAAGGAGTGTTCCTGGCCGGTCGACCGGCCGCCGGTCTGCCAACCGGCTGGGAACACATCAGTAACAATGTTGAAGTTTTATGTGAAATTTGTATAGGGGCTCTGAGCCGGTCGACCGGCCGCCGGTCCATAGACCGGCCTAGACTACATTCCCCTGCTTTTCTATGGTTTTGGTATTTTGCCTTGTGCTCTGAGCCGGCCCACCGGCCGCCGGTCCCCTGACCGGCCTGGAACACGGCTGTAATCTTTTCCTTTAACTTCTAAAACTCGTAATTTATAATAGTTCGCATGATCAGTTTATCGTATAATTTTACGTAATGACTTATAATATTCATGTTTTGAATATATGATATTTCCTTTCGCTTGTATCACATGTTTTGTGACGGTTTTCATATATGCCCCACTTTGAGTCGGTTTTACATATGTTATGAATTGAGCACTAATGATTTTGTGCTATGAACTCTCATTTCCCGGCTACACCTTATACTCGTTAGACTGGAATGTCGGAGCGATGGGGTGTATCCTTGATGCTTGTATGCATGTTTAGTGGGGGTATGACGACGTTGTTAGGAGGCGAACGCAATGCGTTGGTCGACCCGACCGTCAAATGTTGTATACTTGCGAGGTGGTGTTATTGCATGTAGCGTACTAGCTTGACTTTTGACTATAGAACTCTTTCCGCCTCTTTCGTGAATTGATCTACCGAATTTGGGGTACTCGGCATATTTATTGTAAGTCCGTGTCTTGGATGTGGAACGTCTTACCACATGTCGAATCGGGAAACGTCTTATCCCGAGAGTCTGGCCAGGTTTAGACTAGGACCGTATTATTATCGTCGTCCTACCGAGAGGATTAGAGTCTTGTGTGTACGACACGTCTTATCGTACATGGTTCCGGGAAACGTCTTATCCCGTGAACTTATTTGTCTAGGTCATGAGTATACGAAACGTCTTATCGTATACGGTTCAGGGAAACGTCTTATCCTGTGGACTTCCATTGGCTTGTCTTGCTATTGTACACGATGATAGTGCGTTTCATTTACCGTGAGAGATGTCGTCAATATATTGGTATGGTTGGATGAATGATTATATGATTGATCATTGAATGACTTGGTATGGTTTGTTTGTCGAGTCTCAATCTTATCAAGTATATGCCGCTAACGGTGAGATGTAAGCCCTAGTGAGTATATAGTTGCCTAAGGGTGTCTTTCCCGCGTCTTTGAATAACATGATGGTTTCGGAATTGATTTCCACATGATCTTATCATTATATATTGTATTGCCTATCTTTTCTTATCGTAACTCACATGTATATCTATATATGCATGCTCTAATTTTGTATTTCCTTATATGTACGTTAAAGGTGATATGGCTGGGAGAACCCGGAGTTACTCCCCACTGACTGTGGCGTTCATGTTTTTCATGAATGAACAGGTTGCTTGCTTGGATGCCTTTTTGGATATGCTGTTTTGGGGTTCGGGTGTGAGCTAGCGGGCGTTGTCCCTGGAAGTTTTCACCTCTAGACGATATTAGCTAGTGTTGTTAAACACTTGTTCTTTGCTAACATTTTAAGAGACCCCGTCTCTTTGTTGTATTTCCGTATTTAGTTTGTAATATTTGCCACTCCTCGTTTTAATTAACTTGCATGTATAAAAGTTTTTAAAACTACCTATTTCCGCAATATAATTCACATGCTTGTTTGTTTTATATTTCCGCATTCGCGAGAGTTGTCACAGTTGGTATCAGAGCTTTATCGCTCCCGACGCACACACGTGAACCCTAAACTTAAACTACTTGACCTTGAAATAATAAATGAGAGATGGGTAGAAATTAAGGACTTTACTTGGTAGTCTTGGTGTACTTGATGTTTGTTAGGTTCTAACTTGTTTGTTGATTGTGTTGAGTGATGTTATGTTTGTTTATATCTACCGTACTTAAGGTGGATCAAATTGTTACCTAGAAAAAGTATCCTTTACCGAAAGATTGAAGATTGACAAGCCTAA
>JAIUZE010023664.1:0-19793 GCA_022085475.1 Heliosperma pusillum | reverse complement strand
GATGTCACAAGCCCAAAACAAGCAAGTAACGAAGGAGATATGATCATTTTACGAAAAGGGGTCAGTGCAGGAAAATTTCAGTCGGCAGCGAGTGACGCTGCCTGCGTCACCACGACGCAGCCTGCGTCACCACGGTGCAGCCTGCGTCCTATTCAGACAGGTACGAGTCACACAAATCTCCACAATTTCACTAAGGCAGAACACAAATATCATCTATCATCACAATTCATCAATTCTCATATCAATTATCAACTAATAACAACCATCATCAACAACACAATTCCTAAAATTACTAATCATATTCTAAATACGATTTCTAACATGGAAAACACATTAAAACACGTAAATGATATCGAGTAACCCTTCACCGTTACCTTTACGCGTCTTTAAACGGTTTCTAAACCTTCATAGTCTCCACCTAATACAATTAGGTAATAAAAGATGAATATATTTCACCTTGAGAAAGACGGATAATTTAAAAAGCGAGAAAGACGGTAATTTTATTACCAATACGGATAGAGGAAGGTAAGAGGGGAAGAATGAGACGAACTTACGTGAATTTAAGCAAAGAACGAATGAGCTACGATGATTTTAAGATCGGAAAGATTATGGAGGCAAGGGTTTGGTTTTGCTTAAGGAAGAAGTAAGGTTGAATTTGTGTTTGTGTGAATGAGAAATAGGATAAGGGAGTATGAGTATGTATGAGGAAAAAGTCAACAAAAGTCAAACTCGCCTTAAGACGGGATTCTCATGGAATCTCGCGGAAATTCCAAATACGAACTCGGAAATTCTAAATTCGACTCGGAACATAAAATTCTATATTAAAACTTAAATTTGCTGAAAAGTATCCGTAAAATATTTTCACTAGAAAAATAGGGTACATTTCCGGGTGTTACATATTGTTTATTTGACCAGATACAAAAGAAATAATTTGAATTTATATGATGAAATGTTGCTAACTGGAAGTTTAGCATTGTAATTATATTCAACTACATATTTAATTTAACACATGATAAGACATTGCTCACCAGAAGTTTAACAAGGTAAATAGTCAACTAGAAAGTGGCGTGTGATAAATTAAATTATTTATAGATAGGCAGGTGCTTAAAAAATATTGTCATAAATTATGGGCAAATTAAGAAAGATGACATTAAATGCTAAAGATGTGTCGATTAAGGCCATCCGGGTTCCTATTATACCCGTTTTGATAAACCTGAAGTTTATCTTAAAGAAAAGACATGTGCTGAACCTCTTCCGTGTAGAAATTTTATTTAAAGGCAAGACATTACACGAAAATTGAGTATATATGATATTGGAGATTTAAACACTACTCAAAGCTGAATAAATAACTTAAATGTTCGTGTGTGAATTGAAATTATATTGAGTGGCTTGTAGTCACATAATGATTTTTCTGAGTAGTTCTTGTGATCAGAAATCACATTTTGATTATTATATGTAATCGTTTATCTCCTAAATTGGGCATTGTGATTCAGCACATTTAAAATCCAACTGCGTAATATGTTACTCCCCGAGACATTTTGTTATTGTACAAAAGTGCGCATATCTAAGTCTCATTATGATATGAGAAATTAGATCTAAGGTGGATATAATGATCTATTAGCCATTAAATCTCTCTATTGTTGATAGTTTTTACAACCTTAGGGGGAGAATGATAAGGAAAAGCTGGTAAAAACAAACGTATGTTATCCCCAACTGGACCTGAAATTCAGCAGTTGGTTTTCAATACAAAATATATCAAATAGAGGTTCATGGAATTAGAAATGATGGTATTCATTTGGTTATGAAGATGTATTATGATACCACTTTGATCACCTTATCAAAATATGATATATTATTACATTGAAATCTATATATGATTTGATTATAGACAGATTACCTTATATGTGGTATAGTGAGCTATATCTTAGTCATAGAAAATATATGTAATGAAAAATTTGATACTTGCCAAATTGAACAGGAACCACAAGTGACATGTAGTTTGAGAGTCATATCGGTTCACATATTTAAAATAATAAGAAAATGGCAACCATGGGCAGTTGGTATTTTTATGGAGTAAATAAATTTGTATGTCCCAAAGGTGACATAGATATCTGAATGATAATAGATGGCCTATATATATAAAAGGAATGGTACCATATATATTCAGATATCACTGATCAGTACTGACAATATTGGTAGATGTTGAAATTGTATCGATATGGTTAAAGAATCGACATGCATTTGCGCGCGGAGTTTAATGGACTAGAAAATGGGGATATTATATGTAAGTCCAATTTTGATTGTCGATATTTAATCTTTGATGATAAGTTCAAATTAACATCATATGCTATTCCTATTTCCAGCAACAGTAGTAATTCAGCTACTAAACACATGGTGACGCCTTTGATCTCTAGGTTACTGCCGGGATTTGTTCCAGATAAAGTAGCACTTGACCGTACTGTTAGCCTTTTATCTGTCCTATCTTCAAAAAATCATAATATGGCCAATGCCTTGAGAAATTATCCTTGGACGATTACTGGCTCTGGGAAGCCACCTAGTGCAACTGATATTAAACGACCTATTGATATCATCAAATTGGAAGGATTGCGGGCTATGTGGAGAGGCCTTCGTGGGGGAATAGCCCGGGATTCTCTATTTGGTGGCATTTTTTTTGGCTGCTGGCAGTTTTTGCACCTGGCAATGCTTGCTTGGAAAGCTGTTGGAATGGATCCTCCTCCTGAGGCAAATGACGAAATTGGACCGCTTTCTCCTTTCGCTGTCAGTTTGGCAGCTGGGTTTTCTGGGTCATTGGCGGGTGCTGCCTCACATGGTTTCGATACTTCTAGAACCCGATCTCAGTGCATTGTGCTACCCAGGTATCTGGCTATGGAAAGGACGTTCCTGAAATGGAAGCGTCCTGGAAACTTGTTTGAAAGACTTGCCGGGATCCACCCTGCTGATCGCAAAGTGTTATCACGAGGAGTTTCTCTTAGGACAGCTAGGTGTGGTTTGGCGTCATTTATCCTTGTGGGGAGCTACTTCCTATCTGTGGAACATCTTCTGTCAAAATTATAACCCATCTTGTTTGAATATGGTTTCAGTTTAAAAAAGGCTTCAAACTTTTGTCATGTTTTATTCAAATAAATACTTTTCTTATAGGTGAAGTACTGTATTTGTAGTACCAGTCCTGATTGAAATCACATTTGAATGTAACCTTTTGCATCTAACAGTTAAGTTAATCGTGAATACAATGACAAAAACACTGAATTGTTTTTGAGTGTTGTGCTGAGTAGTGAGTACTATATATCAATTTAATTTTCCTAAGCTTCCAATAAACTTTGATTTTCTGATAGCCCAACGCTTACTTTTTCGTATATTTCTTGCTGAAAGTATCCCTTATCCCTTGATAATGAGTTGGACCAAATAATTCGATTGGAGTACTTGCTGAACCATACCACCGAGTTTAGGCAACAACAAAAGCCACATAAAAAGACGGCAACGATTCTACTAGAAAGAATGATTTCAACATTGCCTATGCGTACTTTCTATCGACGTTGAGGCAAACACACACTATGATGTTAATTTGATCAATATTTTGCAGTTAAGCAATCTTACCCATGTTTTGTATTGAACTTATCATATGTAAGTCCAATTTTGATTGTCGATATTCAATAAGCTATATATCATTTGCATGTACATGATTCATTTTACGGTTCTATTTTGATAAATGTTTAAAAGGAGAAATATATTTTACTCCTACGAGGATAATTCCCTGAAAAAGCCTCTTATAAATGATCGTCAATTGTTAATGGTTGATCGATTGAGTTCGTGAAAACTCATGATGAAATACATAAACCTCTACAATACGATTGAAAGATATCGTGATCAGTTCCAAAATGAAACATCAAAACTTCTGTAGAGTTTACTTGATGTATTTATTAATATCTCAACCTGAAGTTTGAGCATATGAGAATTCATATTTGAATGAATTTTTTGCTAAACATATGAAATTAGTTTATGGTCTAGAAGTACCACAACGATTGGAAAAACTAATGTAGTCAAAGTTTACAATGACAGAATGTGAATTCATACAATAAGATAATCTAGCAAAGAAAATAACTGAATGTATTAACTGGATTATTATTTAACATTAGGTTGATTCTCTTCTAGAGATCCAATATATGGAAGATCGCTACACTCTTTTTCCCTTCGACTAGGTTTTTATCCCAATGGGTTTTTCCTAGCAAGGTTTTTAACGAGCTAATACTATAAGCAAATTATTACGCTATAGTCATGATCATCGTGATTGTTGATATGACAATTATTTTTTTGACATATTTATATCATTTATTGAGGAGAAACCTTATCAGTATTGCGGAAGTAGTACCTGAAATGAAGATCATGAGTCATCATGAATGACTATATCCAGATTGTGAGTTCTAAAGACATATGAAGATTGATTTTTATCAAGGAATTCTACTAACTGAAGATATCAAGTTTATCAACTACGATGAATTATATTCTACGATCAAGAATTTTCATCAAAGCATGATTCATTTCCCGTTATCTCAAGTCATGTAATCATCAGGGGGAGTAAACATGCGATGTACTCTTTTTCCTTATCTATGGTTTTGTCCCACTGGGTTTTCCATGGAAAGGTTTTAACGAGGCAGCTTGTTATGCGTGTTTGGAGATCACTTTACATTTTCTTCACTAGTGTTTTTCCCACAAGGTTTTTCTAGTAAGGTTTTCATCGAAGCATCTTCTTCAGAAATGGACATCCAAGGGGGAGTGTTGTGAAAACTTATTGTGGATGCCCATAAGTCACATGTATTATGAGCAACTTTAAATGTCTTTCAATGTAGGATGCTTCTAGATGGGTCTTTCTAGTGTCCTACATCATAACCCTTATTTCATCTCTTGTATATATATCCCATTCTACTAATGAGAAATACACATCATTTCTATCATCATCTTCTCTATATATTATAACACTACATATTATAACAAATCTAATAATAATACATGCAATGAAAATACCAAATAATTGATAAATTTTTTTTTAAAACAGTAGGAATTAATATACCTACTCGAGAAAAAGTGCAGACGATTTGGCTCTGAGCCGGATAAGAAAACTTCGAAATAATGGAAGATTGAAAGTAGTAGAAAAAGATGATGAGCTAAGTTATCAAAAAAATATAAAAAAAATAGGAGAAGGAAAACGATTTTATCAAAAAATTTATTATTAAATAGATCCACGGATGAACAAAAAAGTGACGGAGAAGGACGAAGAGCAAGGAATGATAGATTTTTAGAGTGAGAAAGAGCAAAAAGAATGACAGAGAGCAAGGAGCGTCACCCATGCTCAAATATATGGCTATGTGAATGTGAGAGTGAGGGGAGATGAGAGTTAGAGTTATGTAGGCTGGTTTTGGGTTTGAGATTCGGTTTATAAATGTGATTATGTGAGTATATGGTGTGCTAATGTTAGGGGTGAGGCTGATTGTGTTAGTAGTACTATTGACTCAATTGTAAATTGGGCTAATTAGATTTATTGAAGATGGACATGTACGTTTTAAATTTAGGACGGTTCAAATCCTTCTTCTATTAAAACACAAGCAAATAAAGGCATGAGAATGATCCACGTCATATCCACAATCCCCTTTTTGCAATTCCTCTAAAATTCAATTGCCAGCTGCTTATTTTTGTTGTTGTAACTGACATAATAAATATCGGAGTTTATTTTCGCAGTACGTTTTTTACTCATTTTAGTACTTTTTTCACCAAACTTTCCATTTGCTACCCTTCACAAAAAAAACACATTAAACCTAATTGTCCCTATCTCCTCTCTACCTTCTCTCTACCCCTAACCTTCTTCAAATTTCATTTACCCCCTTAACCTTCTTCAAATTCCATTAAAAAAATTTCAAGTATGAACGATTATTCAAAGCACGAACAGGTATTTAATACGTTAATCTAATATCAATAAAATTGACTAATTTTTATATTTTAATTTCTTTACTGCTTTTTAATTAGGGTATAAAAATGGCGACGACGTCGTCTATCGCTACCATTAGTGGTTGTTACACTTCATTGTGGAAGATTGCAGGTGTGGAGCATAAATGATTGTTTCGCATAAATTTGAAACGAATGGATAAGTTGATAACTTTTCCTTGTGGAAGATTTATATATGGTGATGCGCGCTAAATGGAGTTGTTTTTTAATAACTTTAAAATCAAATCAATTGGTATAGATTGAAGTAAGATTGGAACAAATAATATTGGTGTGAATCAAATCACGACTAGCAGCATAGTTCATACTTCATTAATTTTGATTTTGATTTTTGTTGCCTTTTTTTTTCCAATGTAGTACTCATAGTGTACTGCATATAATTATTGATTTGTTTTTTAATTATTTTCTTTTTTCAAATATAATATGTGTTATGACAGAAACGAGAAAAACAAATAAAAAACAATAAAGACGATAACACACAGACTTACGTGGTTCACTAACGGTGTGTTAGCTACGTCCACAGGGCAGAAGGGAGGAGAGTTTTATTAATGTTGAGGAGTTACAGAGTTTTCAGATTCAGAGTTATGATATGATATCTGCTAGGGTTAGGCTTAGAGAGTTTATATACTACTCTCTAAGACCTAATACAGAAAACCTAGAAAGACCCAAGACAGACCAATAGGCCCAAGACAGAAACCATAGCCCAAACAGATTAACGGATTCAAGGCATTAATCCAACAAATCTCCACCTTGACTTGAATTCTCTCTCAACCAGACAGATGTACCAGATGCACCCCCATAGATGCCAGATGTACCAGAATAAACTCTTCTCCCTTCCCCCTCAGATATTGCCCCCTAAGGGCAATCAGATGCTTCGGATATTTAGCAAGTTCAAACAGTGTTCGAACTTGCTCTGCGGAACTGGCTTGGTAAACATATCAGCTGGGTTATCAGCAGTACCCACTTTGTTCACCTTAATTCTCTTCTCATTTCTTAGAAAATGATACCTGACATCAATGTGTTTAGTTATCTCATGATGGACTTGATCCTTAGCAAGACAGATTGCACTGAGACTGTCACAGTACACAATAGCTTGATCTTGACGTAGACCCAGATCATTAATCAACCCTTTCAACCATATTCCCTCTTTAGCTGCTGATGTCAACGCCATATACTCAGCTTCTGTAGTAGACAACGTTACTGTAGGCTGCAAAGTAGCCTTCCAACTGACAACCGAACCACAAAGAGTGAAAACATAACCAGTCATGGATCTTCTACTGTCCACATCTCCAGCATAATCTGAGTCAGAATACCCAGATACCAAACACTCTGCATCACCTCCATAAATGAGACCAACATCAGATGTACCCTTAAGATACCTAAAGATCCTCTTCACAGCTTGCCAATGTTCTTTTCCTGGATCACCCATAAATCGACTCACCACACTGATAGACTGTGCTAGATCAGGTCTAGTACAGACCATAGCATACATCAAACTTTCTACTGCATTAGCATAAGGAACCCGAGACATGTATGCCTTTTCTTCAGCTGACTTAGGTGCAAACGCAACAGACAGATGTGCATTTGATGCACTAGGAGTATCTATGGATTTAGCTGTAGACATGCCAAATCTTGACAACACTTTCTGAATATAGCCTTTCTGAGATAAGAAAAGCTTCTTCTTGCTTCTATCCCTGAAGATCTCCATTCCCAGAATTTTCTTTGCCGTACCCAAGTCTTTCATCTCAAACTCAGTACTTAAGAGACCCTTCAGTTTCTGAACATCAGACCTCTTCTCTGCAGCTATTAGCATATCATCGACATATAGGACTAGATAGATGAATGAATCACTCGCAGCCTTACTGTAGTATACACAACAATCATACGGACACCTATTATAGCCGATCTTCATCATATAACTATCAAACCGCTTGTACCATTGCCTAGGAGACTGTTTCAGCCCATATAAGGACTTTTTCAGTCTGCAAACGTAATCTTCTTTTCCAGGAACCTGGAAACCCTCTGGCTGAGTCATGTATATCTCTTCCTCCAACTCTCCATGTAGGAAAGCTGTTTTAACATCTAGTTGTTCAAGCTCCAGATCCTGATGTGCAACTATCGCTAGTAGCACCCTGATAGAAGTATGTCTGACCACTGGTGAGAAAATATCATTGTAGTCTATCCCCTCTCTTTGCGTGAACCCCCTAGCTACTACCCGAGCTTTATACTTGACCCCTTCAACCTCTGTTTCCCCTTCCTTTTTCTTGAAAACCCATTTGCATGTAACAATCTTTCTATCCCTCGGCCTCTTGGTTAATTCCCATGTCTGATTCTTCTGAAGTGACTCCATCTCGTCTCCCATTGCAGCAAGCCATTTAGGAGACTCAGTACCAGTAACTGCTTCTTTGTAGGTGGATGGTTCAGTAGAATCCGGATCCACCTCCTCAGCAACCAGAAGTGCAAAACCCACCAAATTATCTTCTTCACGACCGAATCTGTTCGGAGGCTTCCCAAAATTGGGCCTGATTGACCGCTCACGGGCCAAACTTGGCTGATTCTGAATTGGTAATGAAGAATCTGATGGTTCAGATTCTGACTGTAGTTGTTGATCTTCGTATTGTGATTCACTCTCATCAAGAGTGATTTCTTGCTCCACCTGTTTATCAACACTACTACTATCTGACACAGTAACAGACTTCACAGTAGGATTAATCATAGAATTTTCATCAAAAACAACATTTCTGCTTAAAATAACCCTACCCTCAGATGGAGACCAGATGCGGTATCCCTTGACACCATCCCCATAACCCACAAATACTCCCTTTCTAGCTCGTGGTTCTAACTTACCCTCATTTACATGATAATAAGCAGTACTACCAAAAGCTCTTAAAATAGAATAATTAGCAGGCTTACCAGACCACATCTCAAAAGGAGTTTTGAGATTCAGACTTGTGTGAGGTCCCCTATTTATCAGATAGCATGCTGTACTAACTGCTTCTCCCCAGAATTTCTTTGTTAGTTCAGCATTAGAGAGCATGCACCTCGCCCTCTCTAGAAGTGTCTGATTCATTCGCTCTGCTACACCGTTTTGCTGAGGTGTATTTCGGACTGTATGGTGTCTAGCAATCCCTTCCTTCTTGCAGAACTCATCGAACTCAGACCAGCAAAACTCCAGACCGTTATCAGTTCGCAGCCTCTTGACCTTCTTCCCGGTTTGATTCTCCATTAGTGTTTTCCAGTATTTGAACTGACTGAAAGCTTCACTTTTGTGCTTCATCAGATATATCCAAGTCATCCTCGAATAATCATCAATAATCGACACAAAATACCTGCGACCTTGATAAGGGTAAAGTCGCGTCACCTTAATCAAAGTAAAACCTAATTCACTACTAACTAATAGTCAGCAGTAAGCAAGGTATCGAATCCACAGGGAGGCGGTAGTATTCTAATCTGTTAAACTAGGTTTGTCTCTAAGTAACAATTCGGGGTTTGAGATTTGAGTTCTAAACTAAAAGCAATCAACAATAACAATAAATATCAACAATAACAATAATAACAATAATAATAACAACTAATAATAAGCAATAACTAACTAATAAGGTTGAAAACAATGAGATTAAAAGTCTAGGGTCACAGGTTCACTAGGATTATTATTCAGGGATAGGGATGAAATCAACTATCATGCAATAAAGTTATCTAAGGTCACAAGATCGGTCGATTCAATATGCCCTTTAGATCTACAATTTAACATGCGATCGCTATCATTAAACGAGTTCTATTCAATTATCGTAGCCTATCTTAGTCTTAACCCGGTCGGTGTCAATCCTAATTCGCGAGACTAGTTAATTAATCATGGCCAGTAATCAAACAACTAGAATTAAAACGATAATCAAACGATAACCATGCAATTGCAATTCAATTAATTAATCTACCCCTTCTAACAATCCTAGATCCCCTTTCAACCCTAGAAAGGAATTTAGCTACTCATAACGATATAAACAACAACAATAATAATTAAAGTAAACATGATTAACAATAATGAAAGGAATAACAAAGAACAATTAAGAACAAGAAGGTAATTAAATAACGAAGAAAGATTGAGAATACCGATTACAAGCTGAACTAAAGACAATCGTCTTTGATGAATAAAATCCGGAGGCAAAAGTAAACTAAATTAGGGTTTCTAATATTAAAGCATAAAAGCAGAAAAGCTAAAAAGTATGAAAGACGAGCTTTCCTTTTATAATACAAAAATCTAATTAATTAGGTTAAAGTTTAGGAAAATATGAAAAAGTCGTCGAAATATTGGGTTGCTCGATCGAGCAAGGGTATCTTGCTAGATCGAGCAACCTTCAGCCCGACTCGATCGAGCAAGGCACTATGCTCGATCGAGCAGCCTTCAAAATGGCTTGTTTCTTCGTTTTTCTTCATTTCTTTTCCACCGTTCTCGATTCTCGTGCCTAACCTTGTACGATCCGACTCCGCCATGCTCCATATCAACTCAAAAAGCTCCAAATGCATCCAATCTGCATTAAAAGATAACAAAAGTGGCTGAATCGATATTCTAGCTAAAATAACATAGAATAAGCAAGGAAAGACGGTAAATCGAGTTATTTGCGTCTAAGGGAGGCATAAAATATATGTATAAATAATGATCATCAAACTCCCCCAAACCAATCCTTTGCTTGTCCCTAAGTAAAGCACTCAACACTATACAAGGACAAACATACAAATGGTGAATGAAAAATTCAAAGCTAATGTTAATGCACTTACAAATCTCAAGCTATCCATATTTATAACAAATTAATGACCAAGTTGTACCAATAAAACAAATTCAAAGGCACGGGAAAGTAGAAAACGCAGCTCATAATCCAAGATTTTACATGATACCGTAGTATAGACAAAAACCAAATACCTTTTAATCTTGCAAGGCTCAATTTGTCGGATTCTCGCGGATTCACTCAAGCACTCATAAGTTTATTTAAGGGTGAGTTTTGTGAAGATAGAAAGAAATAGAAACACTCACTCAACTTATGAAACATGCATGCATTCTAATGTGATAGTAATTTCCCCAACAAATACGCATTCGCTATAAAATACAAGAATCAGGACAAAAAGGGAGGCTAATGGGTGAAGGTATAGAAGTGGATTGTGCCAAGGCACGTATGGGAATGTGGGGCTAAGACCGGTAGTCGCAGCGACACTTACCAAAACAAATCTACAAGACTAGCACAAACCAACACCGACTAGAGAAATCATCTTACACTTTGACAACACAAGAGAGATATCGATATTGCTCTCTGAAAAGTGCATTAGACTCTAGTATATTCCCTTTCATTATCCCTTGAATAATTCAATGAAGCAACATATATTTTTCTTTCTTTTTTCTCTTTTTTTTCATTTTTTTTTTCATTTTTTTCTAATCAAATCTTTCTCTCTCTTTTTTTTTTCTTTTCTTCATCATTTTTTTCTTTTGCTTCACAAATTTTCTCAATAAAGGGAATAAATGACACAATTGCCAACATACTTGCTACACCCATTTGATATTCTTTTTGAAATCTCGACCCAACCATAGTAGACAAGTAGATAAGAAAAACATGCAAATGCGACTGTCCCGATAAGGTAGGTAAATTCTAGGAATGTAGCTATTAGATAGGTTATGAAACAGGCTACAAAGGCTCAAATGGGCTAAACATAAAGAACTCAATAATAAGGGTATAAAATCAAGTCTTTTTGGCTATGTGAGGCTTATTTGAACAGAAAGAACCGCCTTTCCTCATGCACTTATCAAACGAACGCGTATAGTATCAAGAAACGAATGTCACACTTATGCAATTTGATGTTACATATTCCACAAGGAGTACCACACTCAAGCCTAAAGACAATGAGACCAGTTTATTGATGTTCCTGGCCTAGGAAGCTCTATAGACCTCAGAATTTTAAGTGGTTTACCAACAAAAATTACCAAATCTAATTAGCATAAGGTATGTCAAAAACGGTCAAGACATGTTCTATGAGCTTTGTTTTCAAAAATAGTAAGTCAAAACAATGTACATGGACAACTTATTTGGGATTCAAATGCTGAAACAATGCAAATTATCATCATCGTTATTCAATTCACCAAGACTCGACCTAATAAAATAAAAAAACATGTTTTTGGATTTTGTAAATTTTTCAATTTTTATGGATTTTTTTTTTCTTTTTTAAATAAACTAAACACACAACATAAATAAAGACTCTCCCCTAAACCTAAATGTCACAGTGTCCTCGGTGTGACGCTAACAGCACAGCAATCACATATCAACCAACATCAGCAACCTAAAGGACACAACTAACAAAGGGGAATGGGAGATAAGTGAAAGAAGATACAATAAAAGAAATTACAAGGATAGATAGTACCAGCTGTATAGAATAATAGCCTCCCCCAAACCAGCTGCAAAATAGGGGAGTAGTGACCAGCTGTCACTACTGCTCATCAGTCGGGTTCAAGTTCAGGTGTCGTTACCTTGGTAACCTTAGGGGGTTTACCCAAGCTATACACCTTTTGTAACTTGCATTCCTCTCCTGTCAGCAGTTTTTTCATCTCAACTATTGGCTTACTCCGTGAGCTTCCAGCTGTGCTGGAAATTAAGGCGATCTCCAGAGGATCCCTATCCAAACGCAAAGGAAGACAGTCATCAATAGTTATATCAACAATATCAACCCGGCCTATGACATGTCTCTTCTAGTAGGGGGTGTTTCATTGCTTTATCTAGGTTGAAAGTGATAGTGTCATCCCCCACTGTTAGTGTAAGTCTCCCATTCTTAACATCTATAACCGCCCCGCAGTATGGAGGAATGGTCGTCCCAAGATGATAGGAATTTGGGTGTCCTCGGCTATATCTAAGACAACAAAGTCAACTGGTATGAAAAACTTCCCTACTCTAACCGGTACGTCTTCTAAAATCCCCAAAGGGTGTTTAATAGAACGGTCGGCCATTTGTAAGGTCATGTTTGTAACAGTAAGTTGACCCATATTTAACTTTTTGCATATAGAATATGGCATAACACTAACACTAGCCCCTAAGTCACAAATGACTTTATCTATAGCTAAGCAACCTATATTACAAGAAATAGAAAAACTCCCTGGATCCTTTAGCTTAGGTGGTGATCTGGATTGCAACACAGCACTGCATTCCTCAGTAAATGCAACCGTCTCCACTTCATTAAAGGACCGCTTCCTTGTCAATATATCCTTCAGAAACTTTGCATAGGCCGGCACTTGAGTGATCAACTCGGTAAATGGTACACTCACTTGCAAATTCTTCACTACCTCCATAAACCTCCCGAACTGTTTATCGAGCTTGGATTTATGTTGGCGTTGAGGAAAAGGAAGTTTAATTACAATTGGCTCGGCTTCTTTTGCTTTTAAAGATGAATTGGAAGTCGTGTCATCCTGATCAGGGGTTGCTCGATCGAGCAAAAGGCTTGCTCGATCGAGTTTTTCTGTACTGTAACTTTCAGAAACTTCCCGAGAAGAATTTGTGCAGATTTTCTGGGTTGCTCGATCGAGCAAGGGGGTGATGCTCGATCGAGCAACCTTGTTTTCAGCCTCTTTTTTGCCTTTTTTCGAACTTTGATCAGCAACATCGAAGCTTTCATTGGTTTCATCCCTTATCATTTCAGGGCCTTTGTAATGGGTTCCACTCCTCAAAGTGATGGCATTGACTTGTTCATGTGGAGGGTGTCCGTGAGGAGGAAGATTACCTGGTTGTTTATGTGGATTTTGAATTGCCAATTGGGCAGTTTCAGTGTCAACCATCTTGTTATGAGCTATCAGTTGTGAGATCTGAGCATCTTGCTTTTGTTGGATCATAAGACTCTGCTGCAACATGGCTTTTAATTCCGCCATATCATTACTTGGAGGTGGTGGAGGTGGAGGTTGTTGAAAGTTTTGGCCACCTTGATTGGAACGATTAAAGTTACCTTGGGAATTGCGATTCTGAGGAATCACATAAGATGAACCTTGTTGCTGAGGTGGTAGTAGGGTAGGATTAAGAACATTCTGACTTCGGTAGGAGAAATTGGGATGCTCTCTTGTCCTTTCATTGTAAAAGTTAGAGTACGGTGAACCTTGCTTAAAGGATTGAAAGGCAAGCACTTGATCAACCGTACTCATACATTCCATTGCATTATGCCCCATTGTACCACATCTTTCACAGGTTGACTCTTGTTGAACCATGGCATGAACTGTTTGCTTATTTTCCAAGGACTTTGAAGTTTGTAATTCAGCAATTTTGGCAGTTAATGCCTCCAACTGAGCTACAATGGCATTATCCGGACCTCCTCTCCTCACATTACCCCTGGAATTCCCATACTCAGCAGTGTGAGTAGCCATCTCATCAATTAACTTCCAAGCATTGGCATCAGTAGTGTTATTTTGGAATCTCCCATTAGCAGCAGAGTCTAACAAATTCCTCTGATCATCATATAACCCATTATAAAATTGGTTACATAAGAACCAAGTATCAAAACCATGATGTGGAACAGACTTAACAAGCTTTTTAAAGCGAACCCAGGCCTCATTAAAGTTCTCATTGTGACCTTGTTTGAAACTTGTGATTTGACTTCGAATGGCATTGATTTTCTGTGGCGGAAAATATCTTTTGTAGAATGCAAGAGCCAAAGAATTCCAATCGGTGATGCCAAGTGCAGCCATATCTAACTCACTCAACCAATCTTCTGCCCCGTCTCGTAATGAAAAGGGGAACAATACCAACTTGATCTGATCTTGTGTCACCCCACCCGTCAAAGGAATAGAGCAATAATAGTTAGTGAATTTCTCCATATGCTTAGCAAGATCATCAGTAGGGCTCCCTCCAACATGTTTCGCTCCACCAAAGAGATATAAGATGGACGAATCTCAAAAGTACTATTACCCGTAGTAGGGAGTTGAAATCCCTTGGGAATAGATGCAACGGTAGGCTCCGAATGGCTTGCTAGAGTAGGCATGGTTGTAGTAGGTGCAGAAATAGGTGTATCATCTTCTAAGGATGGTTTTTCTGCGACGAATTCGGCGTAAACTGTTTCAAGCGTACTCAAGTCTTCCGCTTCTTGAATTTCCTTCCAAAAGTTTCGTCTAGCTCGGAGAGTCTTCTCTGGTTCGGAATCGTAGGGCACGAGAACGGACCTAGAACACCTGGGCATAAACAAAAACTAAAGAAAAGGATGAGAACTGTCTCAAGGAACTTAGGTTCCCTGAGACGAAAAAAGACAAACTAAGTAGAAACAAACAGAAAACTGTTGCCTCCCCGGCAACGGCGCCAAATTTGATAAGGGTAAAGTCGCGTCTCCTTAATCAAAGTAAAACCTAATTCACTACTAACTAATAGTCAGCGGTAAGCAAGGTATCGAATCCACAGGGAGGCGGTAGTATTCTAATCTGTTAAACTAGGTTTGTCTCTAAGTAACAATTCGGGGTTTGAGATTTGAGTTCTAAACTAAAAGCAATCAACAATAACAATAAATAATAACAAGCAATAATAACAATAATAATAACAACTAATAATAAGCAATAACTAACTATAAGCAATAACAAACTAATAAGGTTGAAAACAATGAGATTAAAAGTCTAGGGTCTCAGGTTCACTAGGATTATTGTTCAGGGGTAAGGATGAAATCAACTATCATGCAATAAAGTTATCTAAGGTCACAAGATCGGTCGATTCAATTATGCCCTTTAGATCTACAATTAACATGCGATCGCTATCATTAAACGAGTTCTATTCAATTATCGTAGCCTATCTTAGTCTTAACCCGGTCGGTGTCAATCCTAATTCGCGAGACTAGTTAATTAATCCTGGCCAGTAATCAAACAACTAGAATTAAAACGATAATCAAACGATAACCATGCAATTGCAATTCAATTAATTAATCTACCCCTTCTAACAATCCTAGATCCCCTTTCAACCCTAGAAAGGAATTTAGCTACTCATAACGATATAAACAACAACAATAATAATTAAAGTAAACATGATTAACAATTATGAAAGGATGAACAAAGAATAATTAAGGAACAAGAAGACAATTAAATAAATAACTAAGAAAGATTGAAGAATACCGATTACAAGATGAACTAAAGACAATCGTCTTTGATGAAATAAATCCGGAGGCAAGCGAACTAAATTAGGTTTTCTAATTAAAGCTTAAAAGTATTAAAAAGCATAGAAAGTATGAAAGACGAGCTTTCCTTTTATAATACAAAAATCTAATTAATTAGGTTAAAGTTTAGGAAAATATGAAAAAGTCGTCGAAATATTGGGTTGCTCGATCGAGCAAGGGTATGTTGCTAGATCGAGCAACCTTCAGCCCGACTCGATCGAGCAAGTCACTATGCTCGATCGAGCAGCCTTCAAAATGGCTTGTTTCTTCGTTTTTCTTCATTTCTTTTCCACCGTTCTCGATTCCCGTGCCTAACCTTCTACGATCCGACTCCGCCATGCTCCATATCAACTCAAAAAGCTCCAAATGCATCCAATCTGCATTAAAAGATAACAAAAGCGGCAGAATCGATATTCTAGCTAAAATAGCATAGAATAAGCAAGGAAAGACGGTAAATCGAGTTATTTGCGTCTAAGGGAGGCATAAAATATATGTATAAATAATGATCATCAGACCTCCGAAAGACTCCACCCTAGAAGGACCTCAACAATCAGAATGGATGTAATCAAGTGTGCCCTTGGTCCGATGCACTGCTTTAGAAAACTTGCTGCGATGTAGCTTCCCAAAACACAATGCTCATAGAAATCCAGATCCTTGACCTTGTGACCACACAGAAGATCTTCTTTAGACAAAGTCTGCATCCCCCTTTCGCTTATGTGACCAAGCCTCATATGCCACAGCTTAGTCAGATCTTCTTTATCAACATCAGAGGATGCAACAGCAACAGAACCTGACAGAGTAGATCCCTGAAGATAATATAGAGTACCGTGCTTGATACCCCTCAGAACCACATTAGAACCCTTGCAGGCAGAACTCCACCTTCACCCTGAAAACCGAAACCCTTACTGTCCAGCGTACTTAAGGATATCAGATTCTTCGTCATCAGTGGAACATGTCTAACTTCGTTTAATGTGCAGAATTTACCATCATGTGTCCGTATCTTGACTGAGCCGATTTCAACTACACTACAAACCGCACTGTTGGCCATAGAAATCGCGCCCTCATCTACCTGTTCATAGGTTGTAAACCACTCTTTACGCTCCAGAGTCTAGAATCCACACATTAGTGTGATGTGTGACCCTATCCGTAACTAGAGCATAATCATCTTCCTCGGAATCTGCATTTGCTACAACAGCAGTACCAGATTTGTTCTGTTGTTTCTTCTTGGGGCAATCAAACTTCCAATGCCCCTTTTCTTTACAGTAGTTACAAACATCAGTAGGTTTAGGACCCTTGAAACCAGAAGTCCCAGCCGAACTGGAAGAACCAGAATAAGACGGCTTCTTATACTTTTTCTTCCTCGAATTTCCCTGTCCATAACCCCCACTGGCTACTAATCCTGCAGCCTGATTATCAGTAACTGTACCAGCCGCCTTATGGCGCAGTTCTCTACTATGAAGAGACGATCTGACCTCTTCTAGAGACACAGTATCTTTACCAACAATAAAGGACTGAACGAAATTCTCATACGATAGTGGTAAAGAAACTAACAGAATCAATGCAGCATCCTCATCGTCTACTTTAACATCAATATTACGCAGTTCTAGTAAAATTGTGTTTAACTGATCTAGATGATCTCGAAGAGGCATACCTTCGTGCATTCTCAGACTGAACAGACGTTGCTTCAGAAGCAACTTATTGGTTAAAGACTTCGTCATATACAGACTCTCTAGTTTTAACCACAGACCAGACGCGGAGGAAGTTTCCTCCGCAACTTCAGTGATAATATCATCAGCAAGACACAACATAATCGTCGAGTGTGCCTTCTCCTCCAACGTGGCCATCTCAGCGGTGACTGGGTCCGTCTTCTTGTCTGAAAGCGGGGCCCACAGCCCTTGTTGCTTTAACAAGGCTCGCATCTTGATCTGCCATAAACTGAAACTGTTCCTCCCGGTAAAGCGATCGATCTTTACGTTCAAAGCCGACATCTTTCTCGTATCCAGAAACCCGAAGGCTCTGATACCAATTTTTTATGACAGAAACGAGAAAAACAAATAAAGAACAATAAAGACGATAACACACAGATTTACGTGGTTCACTAACGGTGTGTTAGCTACGTCCACAGGGCAGAAAGGAGGAGAGTTTTATTAATGTTGAGGAGTTACAGAGTTTTCAGATTCAGAGTTATGATATGATATCTGCTAGGGTTAGGCTTAGAGAGTTTATATACTACTCTCTAAGACCTAATACAGAAAACCTAGAAAGGCCCAAGACAGAAACCCTAGCCCAAACAGATTAACGGATACCGTTTAGGTTTTGGGGGCATTAATCCAACAATATGTACGCTTATGAATGTACTCGATGTGTTTAAAAATAATTTATTGATGAAGTATATAATTTATCGAACACATTACGTAATAATTTGTTATGAAAGTAATTTATCGCAGTCACTTAATGCGTATTTAAAATTAGAGAGAATAAATTAGAGAGAAGTTAGAGAGAGGAAATTGGAGGGGAAATGTGGAGGGTATAATTGTCAATTGTGTACTGAGATGAGTAATATGCGTACTGCGAAAATCAACTTCCAATAAATATTCATCATTATATTTCAAGAATTTTATTATCCTAAAAACCACAAATTAAAATTATTTATAATTTATAATTTATTTGTCAACAATATCGTAAAACCTGAAAACTAAAATTGTTGATCATTAAAATACCTATCAAATACATTTTATTTTCAATGAAAAAAAATAAAGGAACAAAGTTGATGACACAGTAATTCAATATAGTTTTTCAATACATACTGTACGCCAATTTATTAGAGTATATGTTTGTATAATTGTATTACTAATTTACTATTAAAATATTTACTAAAGAATTGAGAGATTAAAATTACCACATCAAAATATTAGTTAGAATAAATCAAAGCTCTTTCTAGCAGTATACAAAATTAAATAGACATATCTGATTATCGAAGATAAATTACGTAAATGCTATAGAACTTTTAACAATACCAGTTGTAATAAAAATATGTCAAACTAAATAAATAACATAAATATAACTAACCAAAAATTAAGCCTTTGGTACATGTAAATACTGAAAAATACAGATCTCCCATTTTTATACTCCCTCCTAGTTTCATTGTTCTTCCCCTTTTAATATAATACTCCTCACATATATTAGAGGAAGGGGAAGAACACTCAAACTAGGAGGGAGTATTAGATTACATGATTTCACGAACTAAAAAAACGTAATGGGACAAACGGCTGTGATTTTGAGTTTGTGTTAATTGGGTTAGAAGAATAGAAGGTCGCAAAAGCGCGGGAAAGTGTTCTATGATCGACTCCGAGTTTGTGTTAATTGGGAGAAGAATAGAAGGCGAGGTTAATTACAGGGTGAGGTAGTGAGGTGAGTTAGATGGATTTATATGACTACTAGTTTTAGTTGTGACACCCTCAAATTTGCGGAAAGAAAAAGAATTAATTTAAATACATAAAAGATAATAAAACATAACGAAGGTGTCATAAAATAAAAAGGGTCATTACAAAACGGAAATAATATTCTACAAAAGAAATATACAAGACGGGAGACATATCTCCCGTATAAATACGGAATGAAAAGATTATATATAATATACC
>JAIUZE010023663.1:0-16719 GCA_022085475.1 Heliosperma pusillum | reverse complement strand
TGTATTCTAAATACGAATTCTAACATGGAAATCATGTAAAACACGTAAATGATATCGAGTAACCCTTCACCGTTACCTTTTCGCGTCTTTAAACGGTTACTAAGCTTTCCTAGTATCCACCTACAAAAAATTAGATAATAAAAGAGGAATATCATCCACCTTGAGAAAGACGGATAATTTAAAAAGCGAGAAAGACGGTAATTTTATTACCAATACGGATAGAGGAAGCTAAGAGGGGAAGAATAAGAAGAACTTACGTGAATTCCGTCAAAGAACGAATGCGGTATGATGATTTTAAAATCGGATCAAAGAGGGTTTTTTAGGTTTTGGTGGTTTGATGAGGAAGAAGGAGTAAGTGGAAAATGAGGGAAAAATAGGTTATGAGGGAGTATAAGTAAAGGGTGAGTCGGAAAGTCAAAAAAAGTCAAAGACGGCTTAAAAGTCAAGAAAATTCAAAGACGACTTAAAATTCAAGAAAAGTCAAAGACGACTTAAAATTCAAGAAAAGTCAAAGACGACGCAAAAGTACGAAAAGTCAACTCGACTCAAAAGTCAAGAAAAGTCAAACTCGACTCAAAGTCAAGAAAGAAAAGTCAAACTCGACTCAAAAGGCAAGAAAAGTCAAACTCGACTCAAAAGTCAAGAAAAGTCAAACTCGACTCAAAAGTCAAGAAAAGTCAAACTCGCCTTAAGACGGGATTTTCATGGAATCTCGCAGAAATTCCAAATACGAACTCGGAAATTCTAAATTCGACTCGGAACATAAAATTATAAATTAAAACTCAAATTTGCTGAAAAGATTTCGTAAAATATTTCTACTAGAAAAATAGGGTACATTTCCGGGTGTTGCAGACAGCGCGATGGATAAATGGAGCAAAACCAACCTTTATAACCGGATTGGATGTCTCCACAACAGACTCAGTGGTTCAGATGACAATTAAAGACCTTATTCTACCAACGATGAAATGGAATTATGATCTCATCTATGAACTCTTTAAGACTGACTGGGCAAGGAAAATAAGCGCTATACCAATCTGTCCTTCAATCATTGAAGATACTGTGGTCTTGGTGTTGACATCTACGGGCAATTATTCGGTTAAAAGTGGATATACAAGTGCATTAAAGGTCCATCTTGACACCTCGAGGTCTAGCAAGGATGCAAATAGAATTAGTCATACAGCGAAAGATTTCTGTAAAAGGAAACTATGGTTTTTACCCATCCCACCAACAAGGAAAGTTCTAATATGTAAAATTATGACTAATTCAGTACCTACGCGAGAGGAGTTCTTAAAAAGGCGTATTCAAATTGATCCAGTATGCCCTTTTTTTACCTACGAGGGATCTGTGGAAATGACCGCTCACTTGCTCCGTGATTGTGAGATATCTAAAAGGATTTGGGCGGCGTCTCCCCTGGGTATCAGTACCGGATATGATACTCATGTTCCAATTGATATATGGATTATCAATTGGTACAGATTCTTCTCCTCAAGCAAGGCAAACCAGTCTACTGTTATCTCTTTTTCATCCATCCTTTGGAGTATTTGGATCATTCGGAATAAGATTATCTTCCAAGAAACTACTTTCTCACCAAAACTCTTTTTTCGGATACAAGAAGAAGAAGCAGGATCAATTATCTCTGCTATTGAAAATAAGATTAAAAAAGCAACTAACGATTGGATGTTGGAAATGAATCAAATAGATAAAAGAAGAGACAAAATTAGGAATTCCATTCCTTTTTATATGATTCGGGGCGCTGGAAATTGCCAGAGTTTTCGCGTCAAAGTGGATGCGAGTTGGCTACCTTCACTTCAAGCTTCCATTGGTTGGGTTGTCTACGATCCACAGGGTTGTCAAATATACAGACACGCGGAAAGATGGACCGCAGAAAGTGCCGCTCAAGCAGAAGCTATCGAAATTCAAGAAGCTATAAATTGGGCCATAAAGCATAAAATCATGCATTTTCATGTGCTATCTGACTGTCTACATGTTTTGTTGCAGATCACTAAGCTAGACGATTAGCAACGCTTGACCGCTGACATATTATCCAACATAGAAATAATGCTTCCTTTATTTCATTGCATTTGTTTTAGTTTTATCCCTCGCAATCTTAACAGGCTAGCACATAACCTAGCTCCGAGTGCGATGGGAATGTAAGATACTTATTCTTAATGCTGCCAAAAAAAAAAACCTCCATAACTTCCTAAACTTAAGGCGGATGTCATTTCTCCGTCTCTCAATGAAACTTGACGATTTTTATATCAATCTTCTCCTCTCATCCCCATCTTCCTTTTCATAACATAAAATATCCATTTCCTCCAACTTTTTATAAAACCCATTTTTCTAGATCTAAGCTTAAGACGGGCATAACCTCTTCGTTTCTTAACGTAATTCCATTCCGTTTAATGTTTCGGAATCCTCTCACCATCCTCTTTCTTTCTAGCTAATCAAAGATTGAAACTTTTAACGTTGTTTTAAGACCGTCTTTCACCATATTTTGATTTTGGGTTCTAGTCGCTTTATTTATCGGGAAAATATGTATTTTGATGATTTTGGGTCAAGGAATTCATGTGGGTTGATAGTTAGCTTTGGAATCGAAGATTTGAAGTGCTAATCAAGGTAACGGTGAACGGTTACTCGATATCATTATGTGATTTATGTGTTAATTGTAGCATTTATTAATGAAAGATGAGTTCTTTGTGTTGGTCTCATATGAATATGTGTTAATTGTTCATTCATATGTGTAAATTCATCTCATATGCTTATTTTTCACTAATCTTATGCTAAGTTACATTTATGTTGTTATTTATATCTACTTATCATTGTTGAACTTGGGTTGGGTAATAAATGTGCCTTTGGTTGCCTTAATTGATCTTATGCAATAATTGGTTATGATTAAAATGTATTAATGTGGTTTGTTGATGATAAATGATGATTGGAATAAATGGGTATCAAAGGATTTGGAGAAATTGTTGTTTTTGTGTGTTGTTTTCGGGCGTGTTGTCACAGCCAGCCCACCGGCCGCTGGTCACCCCAACCAGCTGGGAGCCCTTGTAGTGAAATTGGACAAGTTTGGTGAATAAAGTGTAAGTCCCAGTCGGCCCACCCGTCGCCGGTCCCCCAACCGGCTGGGCAGCCCCTTATACTGTGGTTGTTGTTTGTTGATGTTTGATGGACTGCGTGCCCATTCGGCCACTCGACAGCCCCTTCTCTTCCCCTTTTCTTCACTTTTTCTATTTTGCATGTGACCCCCAGTCGGGTAGCCGGCCGCCAGTCACACCCACCGGCTGGGTGTGCCATTATTGTTGTTGATTTGAAGTTGTCGTGGTGCCAGCCGGGTACCCGGCAGCCGGTCCCCTGACCGGTTGGGACCCCCTGGCCCATGTGTCCCATTTCTCATTTCTCTTCCACTTGTCCTCACATGTAATAGTTTGTATGGTTTTTTTATCTTATAAACTTACGGGATGACATTAAATATTCATGTTTAGAATATATAATATTTTACATGTTTTTATCACATGTTTTGTGACGGTTTTTAGTATGTCCCCTCTTTGAATCGGTTTTACCTTATGTAATGATTTGAGCACTACTCGTTAAGTGCTTTAAACTCTCATTTCCCGGCTAGTCCTTCATCCTCATTAGACTGGAATGTCGGAGCGATAGGGTGTATCCTTGATGCTTGTATGCATTTGTTAGTGGGGATATGACGACGTTGTTGTAACACCCCCAATATCCTCTTAGTTTAAAAATTCCAATTTCATTTAAGATAGGATAATGGGTGTGCAACAATGTAATCAAATGTGGTAATAGAACCATGATTTAAAGCAAAAAGGATAAAAGTCTTTATAAATAAAACCAAGGTGATAAAATCCGATTACAACATTCCAAATTTAGCGGAAGTAAATCAAAGTTATAAGTCTCAAAAACCATCAAATGTTTTTAAAGTTCAAACTTCAAATATTCCATGATAACACGCTCTCCCCAAGAGTTCTCGACTCTACATTCCACAAGTACCTGTCATACGATCTGCTCACACAGTTTGTGGTCATCGCAGGTCCAATGAAGGACAAAATAAAAGAAGGGTCAACAATAATGTTGAGTAAGGTAAACAATCCGAAAAGAAAAATTGGTAAGTTGTAGAATAGTAATTTGAATTACATTTTCAAAACAATGTATGAGATATAAGAATTTTCAATAACAACATGTGGTATTTCATATAATCAAGAAGACATCATGAGTGTTTCCAAACTTTTCGAATCACATTCCTTCCAATACCTTTTCCATTTGAAAGAAAACATTTCTTTCCATAAGTTTCCATCATCGGTATACTTGGATAAAGGCCGTATGGAGAGGATCCTCTCGCCCTAGTCCGGATAAGACGGGGTTCACCAAACCATGAACTAAACTGTCCAAACATCTCGAGTGTGCACACCCCTCCAAGGGCCAACCCCAAGGAGGAAGATAAGAGGACGGGGTCTCGATCAACTAACCCCAACCAAAAGCTCTGTATAGGAGGTCCCTTATTTGGGACAACCTACCCCTCTACCAAAACCGTTTCAGAACCAATATCAAAACCTTTCTAAACAATTAAATCCATTTCCTTGAAATTAAACATTTCCATAACTTGTACAAAAGATTAAACGATTTTGGTTTTCAAAACTCTTAAAAATCATAAGTCCTTTATTTCATTTCAAACACGATTCCATTTTCGAGAGATTGAACAACATCAATCATCTTCAATATTCATTTCATCACAATAATTCCAACTAATAACAACAATCCTTACAAGCATATTAAATATTACAACATTCGGAATAATACTCAATAGTTCAAGAATAGTGTATGGATTAGTGTTTTCCCTTACCTCACAAGGTTGCTTAGGGAGCGGTTACAATGGATCTTCTACAATTTCCGAGTCTACAATATGTATAAAATATCGATTACTAATGCATCCAAGTCGGTTCTTAACTTTCTTGTTTTACATTACTTGAATTATACGGTTTCTATTATGTTAAGTTCCGTAAACTAACTCATCCCGCTCTATAGTCTATAAATATGATTTAGCATAAGACCGGAATGTATATGAATGATTTATTAATTCATTTATTATTTGGTTTAGTTAATAAGCATACATGCAATGAGATTAAGCAAGTTATATTAACCTAACTACCCTTCACTATTTTTCAGTCGGAAACAGAAACTTTAAATTGTCGTATCTCTCTCGTTACTAATCATTTTGATAAGTGGTCAGTGGGGTTGAATTCCTGAGATGTCCTCTAACTTTTCTAATCAAAAGGTCAAAGCCTAAAAAGGTATCTAAGTTGTACTAATTTACAGTTTAAAACAATATGTCCACAAACGAGTCTTAATATGTTATTAAGTGGGAAATGTTTTTAACAAATCGTAACGCCAAGATTCGAATGTCTAAAGTGCTTTACTTTCCTATTAGTTGAACATATTAAAAGGTGAGATGTTAAAAATGTTAGTAAGTATAATTGCAAAAGCCTTTTATGAAGATGACAAGTTTTCACTAGTAAAACTATTACACTCACTAATCTCGTTTTTTCCAGATTATTGAACAAAATTGTAAAAATCATTATAAATTGAAAACATTATATTTTAAGGTGTGGTTAGTTTGTGTAGATTCCCTTATGAGTCTACTAACTTTAAGTACTTCTAGGTCAAAGTCTAAAACTGAGTTTAAGATACCAAAAATCATGTTTTACCAGAATGTGTTGGATTTCGGGACAACAAAAGTAGCAATGCCTAAATCCGTCTTAACAGAATGAAATGAGTTGATTCCAGAGCCTAAACTGCTATATGCATTGAAGTTTATTGTGGTAAAAGGGTTTGTCTTCATTAATCCTTTAAGTTACATTTTAAGACTCAAACATTGGGACATGTAGATTCGGTTTGTCCAGAATCACGTTTTAGTGTATGATTTTTCATTTACAAACGACACATGAGAATCAGACAAAAATTTGTAAAAAATTTAAGGACGTGCAGAGGTACTACATATATTTTTTTTCACACTGAAATAACAAGTTTCAGTTCGATTTATCGTCTGTTCATAATCAACCTCCGGATTTGACACTTTGATGATTATTATGTGCTTAGGTTCATGCATGCATGAATGGAGACTCTTATAGTTCGTTTTAAGATTTGTTTCACTCATGATTTAGTAGTGAATGAGAATAAAATCAGAAAAGTGTAGTGTTTTAGTCCTTACAAGGTGAAGAACTTGGTGTTTAGGCAAGATCCTCCTCTTAGCTTTCTTCTTCTTCTTCTTCTCTTTCTCTTGGTTTCTTCCTTGCTCTCCCTCTCTCTCTATTTTTGTTTTTGTTGTTTTGTTCTGAATGAAAATCTGATGGGAAGGTGGTATGTTATTAAATTGAGTGTTGAAGAGGAGGGTTGGAAAAATAAAGAGGAGGTATAGGGAATGGGGAGTGGCATGAGCATGGGGGACAAAGGGGAAGCATGAGAGTCTCATGCATTGGTCCATTTTCTTGGCATTCTTAGGGTTGTCCAAAGGAGTTATTATGGCTGCTTGCAATCTCGCCTAAGGTGGCGTTGAGACGGGTTTTGCGCGACGAAAAATGATGCACGCGACGGTGTTTTATACAACTTCCAAATGCAATATGATTTTACCAATTATCGACACAAGGATTATATATGTTCTTTTCTCATTTTATAATGGGTGAATTTGAATGCATTTTATTATTATTTATCCTTAATGTTTGACGACGATATTTATTATTAAATTAAGCGACTAGCGGTAATTGTATTGTTACCAAATTTTCCATTTTATCTCTTATTGATACTTTATTATTATTATTTTTAAATTTCCTTTTTATTTTATTGACGGATTTTATGGGTATTACAGTTGGGAGGCGAACGCGATGTGTTGAACGACCCGGCTGTCAAATGTTGTATCCTTGCGAGGTGGTGTCATTGCATATAGCGTACTTGCTTATCTATGATTCTTGTGCTCTTTTCGCCTCTTTTGTGTAGTTTAGCCGAATTTGGGGTACTCGACGTCCTTTGTGTTGATCGAGTCTTGGATGAGAAATGTTTATCGCATGTCGAATCGGAACATGTTCATTCTGAGAGTTTGGCCAGGTTTAGACTAGGACCGTATTATTATCGTCGTCCTACCGGGAGGAAATGAGTCTTGCATATACGAAATGTTTATCGTATATGATTCAGGGAAATGTTTATCCCGTGGACGTGTTTTGATCATACTTGCTATGTACATGATGCTAGTGCGTGTTATTTACTGTGAGAGTGTGTGTTTGATTACTTGCGACCATTGAATGCCTTGAATTGGTTTGTATGTTGAGTCCCTACCTTTTCAAGTATATGTCACTAATGGTGAGATGGAAGCCCTTAGCGTATATATAGTTGCCAAGGGGAGTCTTCCCCGAGTCGGATTGTATTATGATGATGCATATTGTTTGATACTTCTCATGCTTGTGCCTTTTTATCATAAAATATATATACTCATATCTCACATCATGTAATTATATGTATGACGGTATGTGCTTAAGTTGTTGCCTATATGTGTTTTCTTGTGATATGGCTGGGAGAACCCGGAGTTACTCCCCACTAACTGTGTCATTCATTTTTAATGGATGAACATGTTGCAGGTTGGTGTTTGCATGAGGTTGTGGCGAGTGAGCTAGCGATCGTTTTGTTTACACCGATTCACCCTTAGCGTGTAGTTTTAATCGGGCCTGTCGCAAGCCCAATACAAAGATAATTTACCCAGACTAGGCTAATAACAAATTAATATAATTAGGGAAGTAGGGGTCGATCCTCAGGGAGATGGTATTTCCTATGGAATGTGAGTCGTCTCACAATTGAGTTTTATCTAACGATTTTCTGGGTTTTGGGGTTTTGAATTCTAAACTAATAAAGAACATAAATAAAAACAAAATAAGAGCAAACTAAAATGAAAACAATAAAACAAATGATGATTTAACAATAATGAGAAGCATCTAGGGGAGTAGGTTCACACATGTAGATTGACATATTGATGAAATTGGATTTAGGATATGCAAATAATTCATTGCGTGTTCGTAAGAATGATGTGTTCATTACAATCATAGATCAGATGGTCTAGCAGGCATTTAGGCGATTTACTAGGTCTTAATCCACTATGTCATGCTTTGTCTATTCAAATCTCGTATGTCTACCTTGGAAAAGAATTCCATACTAGTCAATGATTTTGATCAGGAATAGTCAACTATCGTTTTAGTCCAAACATGCATAGACACAATGTTTTAAAGGCACAATTTCTTTTATCCAATTGTCATCTTTTAATCAATCTAACATGGCTACCCTACACCCTAGAAAGGTGACTACTCACTCATGATTATGTTTATGTTTAAGATGATATTAACAATTAAAACTAGGATAGACATATTTAGTTGGCTTTTGACAATAATTTAGACTCTTTATAAGGTGATAATTACGACGCTACTTGACAATCTAAGAAATGAAACTACGATTATAACAACATGAAAATGAATCTAAATGATATGAATAACGATCAAATGGAAAACAATAAAGGATAATAAGCAAAGGATAAATTAGGAATACCTAGGGACGATGAACAACGAAAATGATAACGATAATAGAAATCCCTTGCATAGAATAATTGTACCTTGAATTATAACTCTTGAACCCAACAAAGTAGATCACAAGATTGAAATTCTTATTGAACTAAACTAATGTTTTGATAAGAAATGGACAGAAATAAACTAAGAACAAAAGACAAAAGAAGAAATGATCTAAACTAGAAAGACTAAAAACTAAAGAGAAAAGAAAAGATTATTCTAAAGAAGATGTGTAAGATAGAGATGGAGATGGAGATTGATATTGATGCCTTTGAGAAGAGGGGCTAGAGCATCTATTTATAGTATTAGGGTTTCGTGGAGAAGAGGTCGGGCATTAAACACATAGGACAAAAATAGGAGGTTGAAGCCGCCATGCTCGGATCAGCAAGGATACCCGATCGGGTACACACTTACCCGATCGGGTATGTCGACATCTAGAAGCTCTTGACTAACGTTTCATCTTCCTCCGCTTTGACTTGACTTCCATCATCCCCCTTGACCTCTCCAATCGGGTTTGATGATAGGGTTTGATGCAAGGTAATGAATTCTTCCGCCCAATTGATTGATCTTCCGACAACTACGAAACTGTCTTTACTCATTCTCTCTTTCGAATTAGTGAACCTTCTTGAAATGCCTTTCACTTGGTCAAGCTTTCTTCTTCAAATCGTCGGGTTCTAGGCAAATGCTCGGGAATATAGAAAAAGGGCGTAGAAACGTCACTTTCCCTACAAAACAGGTTAGAACACAGGAATTCGTCTAGAAGACGATATTAGCTCATAAAATGGCTTAACAAAGCACAAATAACATACAAAACCGAGCTAAAGTGGGGGTCAAAATCATACAAATATTCACTTATCAAACTCCCCCAAGCTAAACCTTTGCTTGTCCTCTAGCAAACATAACAAACAATACCAGGACAAGGTTGCAAGCATTGGCTACTATACCATCAAGAAACAAATCTCAACGTAAAAACTTTGGAAACATAATGAATCATAACCCAAAAGCAACGTGGGCAAGAATGATACGTAAACATGGCTGAGATTTACATAACGGCGTAGCACAAAGAATTTCACTACAGACTTTCGGCTCTTGCACGATATTTTGACAAATGGACTCTCACGGCACACTCGAACACTCATTGTATGTAAAAGGTGATTTCTTTATGTGTAAATGTTTTTGAGACACTCACCTATCTACGACTTATGAAAATGTGTCCGCAGTCTAATATGGTAAACAATTCAAAATACAAGTCAAAGATCACAATGCACATAGAAAAGAAGCCGAAAAAAGATGAAGAAGGTTTTGGGAAATGGGTGAAAGGTGGACAAATAGTTATGGTCATGTGAAGGTTTAGAATGAGCTAGCAACTGACCAATGATAAATGAATACTCAATCCAAACTTTCGATGAATTTCCCACAAGACGAATAGCGAAGCCAGAAGTAACGGTTTTGGCTTATTACACACGAAACACAAGGGTAAACTCCTTCTATTGATTTGACATTTTGAGGAGATACTCACAACTTCTTCTCTTATTTCTTTTTTTTCTATTTTCAATTTTCAATTTTTCTTCTTTCTTTCTTATATTTTCTTTTGAACATCACTTCTTGAATATTTTTCGTTCTCCAAATTCACTTTGACAGATAAGAACAAATCTTCTCAAAAGAACACCCATACACCATAGTCTAGCTACTAGCTCAAAAGGTAGGCAGTTTTTATTTGTAGCTATTATTTTGTGAAGCATTTTGATGTGCGTATTCCATATGCACATTTGCCTACACATTTACCCCATTTGTGCATCATAGGTAGCTCCTTTGAGCTCTTTTCTAGTCGTATTCCTCTCGTTTGCTACTTTGGGATGTTTCATGTCTATTTTGCAGAGTTCACGCCCTTTATGGGTGATTTGAAAGCATTTTGGCTAAACACGAGGAATAAAGGATCAAGAACCAACCTTTCACCAACTCACGCAATCGATTCTGGATGAAAAGGAAGTAAAACAAGGCTCAAATACATGTCATACCGATTGGGCCAGTTATAATGAAGAAGCAACATCGAGCTCAAACAAATCAAGATTATGATTTGAGACCCTCCTTCACTAGGGTCATCTTTGAGAGGCCATATCTTGAGTTCTAGACATTGGAACGAGGCGATTCAAGTTGCCACGGAAAGATCTTCTTCTTATCTTCGAAACGCAACCAAAAACGCCTCATTAGACCAAGTAACGAAGAAATGGCGGGCGTTTGAAGTTCAGTGCGCTGTGCAGGAATTCTCACCGATCGACCTCCTGCCTTTGACGATCGGTTTATACTCTTCACCGATCGGTGGTGGGGTTGTAACACCAAGAACGATCGGTAAGGTGCTTAGACCGATTGGTGGAAGTGTTAGCATGATCATTGGACACCCTCAAGACCCAAGAACGATCGGTGAAGCACCAATACCGATCGGATGGAGCAACCAAGACCAAAAGATGAGTCCAATTAGCATGATGCCGATCGGCCCATCACTTATGCCGATCGGTGCCTTCACCAAAGATCCAAGATTGAGCTCAAGACTCTAAGGTCCAACACGGACCGATCCAATACGCAAGCCCAGCTTCAGCTACAGGCCCAAGACTCAATTCTGGAGGCCAAAAACCTAACCCTAGACCTAAAGGAGGGTTATAAGTGGGAGAAGCAGCGGATCTCGAAAGGGGATCTCACCACCGCAGCACAGATCCCTTGTCACGGATCTAAAGCAATTTCCCATTTTTCATTTATGTAATTCCATTTCATTTAGAAGTAATTTCGTTTTCGTTTTCGATCATTTACAACACTATACCGATCGGCATAGCCTTATACCGATCGGCATCCTCCTTGTTTTTGCCCTAATTGAGGTTCTGATTCAGTTTTATTTCGTTTTCTGTCATTTTCGTTCATGTTTGTACGTTTCTCGACCATGAATCTTGCCATACCATCCTGTGTCTTCTTGTTTTGCTTAATATCTAACACCATGAGTAGCTAATCTGCATGCTAGGGCTAGGGTGAACTATTGTGGATCCGGGATTTGGGGGTTCCAATTAAACCGTTTATGCATCTGAACCTATGTTTGATTTAATTGTCGTTTGACTGACCTAGGACGCTAGGGTATCATTTGTTTAGTGTATTTCCCCTGAGACTGGCCAAGTGATTGGGAAAATAGACCTGACACCGATCGTGGGAAGCCCTTCACCGATCGGTGGACACATAGGATAGTGATTTCTGTGAGACCGGACCAGTTATCAGAGTCGCTAGGGGTGGTTAAGAGGCCGGACAAGCAACTTTCTGACCCTTTAGGCTGTTTAGACCTTGGCTGACCTATCCCGTTGATACATAGTGATCCCGGTTCTGCCCTAGTTTTTCCTTCATCTGATTTTCGTACCCTTTATATTGCATTTTGATTATTGCTTTCGTTTGTTGGACAATTTGATGGTTTGTAATTGAAATATGGGATGTAATAATGTGGTTACTCGATATATCATATGCGTGTAATTGTGTGCTTTAGTCTTATTATAGCTAGCAACAATTATGAGAAGAAAGATCAACGTTAGGCATAACTTTGATAAAGTTTGTGAGACAAAGTTATAACAACTTCAGGAATAACTTTGGAAGTGAACATGGAAGTTATAGCTAACCAGGCATAACTTTAAGGAAAATCGCTTCAAACAAGATCTACATAAATCTACACAAGACTCGAGATGAAGGGTCTTTGTGATCAAGATGAAGAGATGATCCGTATACTGAAGATCTTTGTGAAGATTAGATAGTATAGGTCGTCATTCGGTAACTATTCCATTCGAGAGATTTTATGTTCAAAAGTTATAGCTTTAGTCTATGACTTTGGATGATAAAATATTGATGCATGATTTTGGAAATAAAATGTTTTGAAATGTTTCAAAAGTGGAAAAGAGTTTTATTGTATATTTATCAATTATTTTATAGAGAATTTATTCATGAGATTCTATTGGTTAGTAATACAACTTATGGGTTGTCATGCTACCTAGGGTTTCTAATATATTCTATCTCAATTTGTTGTTGACCTAATTAGCCCACCTAGTGTTGGAGCCATCTAGGGTTTCGTGGAAACCTAGTATTGTGCCACCTAGGGTTGCGTGCCTCCTAGGGGTTCGTGAGCTAGAGGATTTCGGCCTCCATAGGTTGTTTCCTTAGTTTACCTAATCTAGGATTCTACTATATCTTTACAACAATATTTTGAGATATCAAGATAAATATATTTCTATAAGATAAACAAAATAATATTTTGAGATAAAGATATTTCTATAAGATTAGCAAATATTATTTTATGATAAGATAAGTATCTTTATTAAATATTATACTAGGGTTTTAGATCTATTATGATTCTTCTTCTATAAATACTCATTCACATACTACTCTTTATTTTACACGACTATACACGAAATACACATACATTCACACGGCTACATATTTTATTTGTGTTGATTTTCCAAAATCGTTTTAAAGCAAACCTTTGAGCAAATATTTATTATTTTTAGAGTTTGTTTTTAAAAGAGTCGTGCATCAATTATTATCAATCGCGTGAGTGAAATACGTTATTGGATAATAGTACATCATTATAAGCTTACAATTCTTTAACGGGAATTTGTGTGAGTTATATTGTACTTTCTTATTAGCGTAAGATAGTATAGAGTATTTAGCGATACTCACCTTGAGTTATAATCATAGTGTTGATTATACGAGTGGGTTGATAATTTTTGTAATCCGTAGAAAGGTAATAAAAATTATTAATCGAGAATAGTGGACGTAGGTTTCAACGTGTGAAACTGAACCACTTCAAAAATCTGTGTGCCTCTCTCTTATACTTTACTTTGTTTACTTCGTTATTCGCGCTTCATTTGCTTAATTAATTAGTGATTTTAATTCATAAGATCAAATAGTAATTACAGATCAAGAAATCGAAAAAGTGGGGCTAAGTTTAATACTCAATTACCCCCCCCCTCTTCGTATTCGAGCAATAAGACTCTAACAATTGGTATCAGAGCCTCGTGCTCTTGTTGCCTCACAGCAAGGAGGTGATAATTTCTCTTTTATTTTTATTATTCTTCCGACTGCATTATTTATTTTAAGGATTCCAAACATCGGAAGGTCCCGTATTTCCGAGCGGAAGAATACAGTCTATGGAAAAATATGATGACCCATTTCATAAAGGGTAACGATTGGGAGTGTTGGCTAATCATTAAGAATGGTCCTAATAAGATCATGCTTGGACCGGCCACTGGCACTTCCATCGAAAAGAAAGAAGATGACTATGTTGAGGCAGATTATAAGAAAGCTGAGAAAATTCAAAGGCTATTAGTCTGTTGCAAAACGGCATGACCCATACTGAATTTGATCGTTTCTCATCTAGTTCTACTGCCAAGGAAATATGGGATGGTCTTGAGTTAGCTTATGAGGGGACAACTGTTGTCAAAAAGCAACGCATAGCTCTACTTATGCGAAAATACGAATTGTTCTCAATGGAACAAAATGAATCGCTTGACAGCATGTCTACTCGCTTCTCCAGTATCATTAATGAATTGAAAAATCTTGGAAAAACTTTTGACTCCGAGGAAATTGCCAGGAAGATCCTAAGAAGTCTATCTAAACGATGGAGACCTAAGGTGACGGTAATTGAGGAATGTAAAGATCTATCTAACCTATCTTATCAAGAGCTACTTGGAACCCTAATGGCTCATGAGATTACTCTCGATGAAGATGCGGCAAATGATAGTAATAGCAAGAAGGTGGCTTTACAGGCCGAATCGAGTGAAAGACAAGATTCGGATCTTGAAGATGAAACAGTGTTGTTTGCTAGACGTTTTAAGAAAAAGTTCTTTAACAAACCACAAGGGAAAACGTTTAACAACAACACTAACAAATCTTACAAGAAGCCAATTGAGTCAAAAGGGTCTCTTTCAAGTCGTGGTTGCTTCAAATGTGGGGATAATGATCACATGATCAAAGATTGCCCCACCTGGAAGAAAATCAAAGACAAAAATCAACGAGACAAAACCAAGAAGGAATTCAAGCAAGTGATGATGGCTTATTGCTGGGGAGATCTCGACACAGAGGACGACGAGTCAGAGGAAGAGGAAGTCGCCAACTTGTGTCTAAGCAACGTCAGTCTTGACCTAATTTCCGACAGTGACAATGAAAGCGAATCCGAGATGTGTCTTGTTGGCAACTCAGATTCAGAACCAGATTCAGAAGATGACGAAGAGGTTAGTCATCTTGAACTTAAAAAGCAAGTTAAGAATTTATCTAAGAAGTCTTTAATTAAGTACTTTGAAGAAGCCTTAGATCATTGTCATGAGCAGAGTCTAGAATTGAAAGATCTTAAAGAACAAATTCTTGATATTGCTGAGGAAAACCAACTTCTAAAGGCCAAAGCTAAAAAGATCAAGTCTAAAGTTATGGCAACTTCAGCTATAACTTCAGACAAGACAAATGTTGAGAAAGAAGCTCTTGAGTCTAAAGTTATGGCTAATGAAGCTATAATCTCAGAGTTAAAACTCAACATTAAGCATCTTCAAGCCAAAGTTGTAGCTAATGATGCTATAACTTTAGAAATGAAGAAAGTCAATGAGCTTTTACAATCTCAAGCCAAGACAAAGGAAGTTGTTATTCTTGATCATGAGAAAGTAAACTCTTTTCTTTCTCAGCAATTGAAAGAATTAAAGGCTGAATTCTCCCAAGCCAAAAGTCAACATAATGAGGAGAAACTTATCTTGAACAAACGTTTCAATGATTTTCGTGAAAATTTCAAAAAGAGCAATCCCTCCAAAGACTTGAATGTAGATCATTCATCGTGTCAAAAAGAAATTCAGTCCTTGAAGGAATTGCTCCTACATGCACGAAAAGTTCATGATAAGTGGGAAGGAAGTCAGAAGGTCTTAGACTTCCTTACCGAACAGTCTAATAATAACATGAAGAAAGGTCTTGGTCATGAATGCTATAGTCGTAGAGACCATGATAAATGCAAATCCACTCCTTATGACCGTGATTTCAGAAGAAGGAAGTATGTCAATCTTTCAGAATATCTGATTTGCAATTATTGTGGTCACAACGGTCATGTTAAAGATAATTGTGTTAAATATGGTAATGACAACAAAAATCAAACTGATTTTGTGAAAGAGCATGACGTGTCTAGTGTTAATGAGTCAGAACCTGAATCTCAACGTGATGAGATTAGAAACAATGAGTTCAGGTGGTTTTATGACATGGCTTTCGATTACACATCTGTACCTTCAAAATCTAAACCTTATGTGAATCAGAAGCAGTCGTTTAAACCTAATGTGCGTCGTAACAACAATCAATATAATAAACCTAGCAAACCCTATCCTAAGAAGAAAAGAATGGTCAAACAGGTATGGGTTAGGAAGGATCAAATATATAGAGTCACTAACCATAAAGGACCCAACTTAGCGTGGGTACCTAAAAGCTGTATTTGATTCTCTTGCAGGTAATAGTGAAAGAAAACAATCTATGGTATCTCGACAGTGGATGTTCGAGACACATGACTGGAAACAAGAATTTATTTCTTTCACTAGAGCCCTTCAACGGTGGCAAAGTCACCTTTGGAGACAACAAGAAGGGCAACATAATCGGTGTAGGTAAGATTGGTATATCTTCTTCACATGCTATCAATAACGTATATCTGGTAGATGGCCTTAAGCATAACTTGCTAAGTATCCCTCAACTATGTGACAAAGGCAACAAAGTCGTTTTTCATTCAAATGTTTGTCGTATCATAGTTGAAGGTACTAGTAACGTTATCTTAGAAGGCTTACGTAAACGGAACGTGTATATGATTGATTTAAACAAAGTCACTACAAGCTCCTTTACGTGCATGAAAGTCACTGTGGATGATTCATGCTTGTGGCACAAGAGGTTTGCACACATCAGTCCAACGATTTTAAAGAAACTTAAGTCTTGGGATTTAGTTGAGGGTTTACCCTCAATAAAATTCGAGCAAGAAAAGATGTGTGACTCATGTGCCCGTTGTAACCAAGTTAGATCTTCATTCAAACCGAAAAGAGTAGTAAGTACAGAGCGTCCACTTGAGTTGGTACAC
>JAIUZE010023662.1:0-23530 GCA_022085475.1 Heliosperma pusillum | reverse complement strand
CATGAAATCTCTCAAAAATTCCAAATACAAACGCGGAATTTCAAAATACGACTCGGAACAAAAATTCCTATATTAAAAACTTAAGTTCTACTGAAAAGTATCCACAAGCTATTGCTTAAGCAAATTGGGTACTTTTCGGGTTGTTACAATGGCCATCTTGTCTAAATGCAATAAAAGCTTGGATGGTGGATATACTATGTATCCATTTGTTCCAACTTTATGAATTTCTCCTTTTCTTTTTAATCATCGTTATTCCTAATAACATGAAATTTTCAAAGTACACTTTTAGATCACTCTCTAGAGTTGGGCTCTTTAATCTCGAAAGATGCTCCCTCTTGTCATCATCATAACCACGTGATGGGTATCTTGGTGGAAGGGTCTACTTGTTAGATCCTTGTAATCCACCTCATCCTCATCATTATGTACTAAGAATCTATTTGTAGAATTCTCAATGATTGACACTTCAATCATCCCCTTTTATTTATTCGCTTTCATAACAAAATTTAGCCTTGGATTTTGTCAGATCCTTTACAGGTTTGGAAACTTGGGTTCGTGTGACACTTAACACACAACTAAGTTATCATTACCAAACACTCGAATAAACTCATAGTTCTCCTCGAGAATCTCATGGTCATTCTTGAAGGCTATCCAATGACTCTCATGTGGATTACTTGTTATCAACTTGTCATGCTCTAAGCATACAACTTATCAAGGTATGTGCATATCTTGGCATATATTGTAACACCCGGAAATGTACCCTATTTTTCTAGTAGAAATATTTTACGAAACATTTTCAGTAATTTTAAGTTTTAAATTATAATTTTAAGTTCCGAGTCGAATTTAGAATTTCCGAGTTCGTATTTGGAATTTCTGCGAGATTTCATGAAAAAGCCGTCTTAAGTCAAGTTTGACTTTCTTGACTTTGAAAATCGTCTTTGACTTTTTCTCTCATAACTCACACAACTCCCCTCTTTAACCTAATATTTCATTTCATCACAAAAATCAAACACCTTTCTTTCTTCTTCCTTAAACAACTTTTCCTCTTTGATTTCAAGCTTAGAATTGGCGTAGTTTCTTCGTTACTCGATAGAATTTACGTAAGTTCGTCTTATTCTTCATTCCTTACCTTCCTCTATCCGTATTGATAATAAAATTATCGTCTTTCTCGCTTTTTAAGCATTCCGTCTTTCTCAAGATGAACTTTATTCATCTTTTTACGATCTATTTGTAGGTGGCGACCTCCAAGATCCCGACAAAGACTATTTCCTTATAGAAGAGGAGCTTGACGATCATTAGAGACGCTCAAAGGTAACGGGGAAGGGTTACTCGGTATCACTTACGTGTTTTACATGTTTATATGCTAGAAAATCGTATTAGATTACGATTAGGAAGATTAGATACCATGCTATGATTAGTAAATGATGTTATATGATGAATATTGATGATATATATTGATTGTTGATGATTATTAGAAGTATAATTGAGATTTGAAATTAATTGGTTAAGTATTGGAAGCTCTCGGATGAAGGGGTGTTCCCAGCCGGTCGACCGGCCGCCGGTCTGACCACCGGCTGAGAACACTCCATTAACTCATTTGGAAACTTGGTTTTTGCATGAAGAGGTGCTCCAGGCCGGCCCACCGGCCACCGGTCAACCCACCGGCCTGGAACACATCAGTATTGAAGTTTTGAGTTTTGGTGTGATGGTCTGTGCCGGCCCACCGGCCGCCGGTCTACCGACCGGCCCAGACCTCATTTCTCTGTTTTTGGAATTTGCCCTGTGTTCTGAGCCGGCCCACCGGCCGCCGGTCTACTGCCCGGCCTGGAACACGGCTGTATATTTTCCTACAATTTCTAAAACTCGTAATTTATAATAGTTCGCATGATCCGTTTGCCGTATAATTTTACGTAATGTCTTATAATATTCATGTTTTGGATTTATGATATCTCTTTCGCATGTATCACATGTTTGTTGACGGTTTTCGATATGTTCCCACTTTGAGTCGGTTTTTACAAATGAGTCGGTTTGAGCACTATTTGGTCTTGTGCTTTGTATTCTCATTCCCTTGGCTACCTTCCCGTTCGTAAGGCTGGAATGTCGGAACGGAGAGGTATCCTACTGTTTAAATGCATGTGTTAGTGGGCATACGACGACGTTGTTGGGAGTTGAACGCTATGCGTTGATCGACCCGGCCGTCAAATGTTGTGTACTTGCGAGGTGGTGTTATTAGCATGTAGCGTACCGCTTGTTATGAGGCTTGAGCTCTTTTCCGCCTCTTTCGTGAATTGATCTACCGAATTTGGGGTACTCGGCATATATATTGTAAGACCGAGTCTTGGATGCGAAATGTCATCGCATGTCGAATCGGAAAACGTTTATTCCGAGAATCTGGCCAGGTTTAGACTAGGACCGTATTATTATAGTCGTGCTACCAGGAGGAAATTAGTCTACATATTCGAAATGCTTTATCGTGTATGAGTTCAGGGAAATGCTTTATCCCGTGGATGCCTGTTAATCATACTTGCCATGTACACGATGCTAGTGCGTTTCATTTACCGTGAGAGTTGTCGTCTTGTGTCGTTCTTGAATGCGTGATTTCATGATATTGTTCATGGTCATTGCCTGATTGGACACCGTCATTGTCTTGGTTCGTGAACGGATGATAATATGTTGGAATTGTGTAATCATCGCATGACTTGGCTGGTTTGTCTGTAGAGTCTCAATCTTATCAATCTTATACCGCTAACGGTGAGATGTAAGCCCTAGTGAGCATATTCGATTGCCTAAGAGTGTCTTTCCCCGAGTCTTTGAATAACATGATGGTTACGGATTTGATTTCTATATGATCTTATCGTTATATCTCGTATTGCCTATCTATTCTTATCGCAACTCACATATATATATATATATGCATGACTTTACTTTCGTATTTCCTTATATGTACGTTTGATGTGATATGGCTGGGAGAACCCGGAGTTACTCCCCACTGACTGTGGCATTCATGTTTTTCATGGATGAACAGGTTGCCTGCTTTGGATGATTTTTGGATACGATATTTTGGGGTTCGGGTGTGAGCTAGCGGGCGTTGTCCCTGGAAGTTCACCTCTAGACGATAGTAGCTAGTTTTGGTTAAACACTTGTTCTTTGCTAACATTTTAAGAGACCCCGTCTCTTTATTGTATATTCCGTACTTAGTTTGTAATATTTTGACACTCCTCGTTTTATTTAACTTGCATGTATAAAAGTTTTTTAAAAAAACTACCTATTTCGCATTATAATTCGCAGCTGTTTGATTTATTTATTCCCGCATTCGCGAGGTTGTCACCACCTTGGACCTATATTCGGTTCTTAGGATTGTATTATTTAATACACTCTTTTATTTCCGTATTTATTAGGAGATATGTCTCCCGTTTTAGATACTTCTTATGTATAATATTATTTCCTTTTTGTTATGAACCTTTTTCTTTAAGACACCTTTGTTATGATGAATATATTTAATGGTAGGTTCCGGTTTTAAAATTTACCGATTTTCACTAAAGTGAACCTATTAAAAACGTATTCTCATCTTTTATTTATTTAAATTACTTGTTTATCTTTCCGCAAATTCGAGGGTGTCACGGGAGAGGTCCTTTAACGTACTATAAAATCCTTAGATTCATCATACTCTATCTGAGACCACTAACCAAAGAAATCTCATCTTAGGGGATCATATCTACTAACAACCACAAAGTGAACGGTCCTTACCATAAAATCCTCTGATCCAATTTATTCCAAAACTCATTAACCTAAATTTATGATGGACTTCTCATCCTCAAAAGTTAAAACACAATACCTCTAGAAAGGTCGGGCATAGATCCCAAATCACTAATATTTTGCCAAACACATGGCAATGCGACCATTAATCAAATTAGTTAGCTCAACTATAACTCCAGATGCAACTATCTTCACTTATGAAAATATTCCTCGAAGCCTCAAATATAAATAGTCACATTAGCAAACTATGATGGTTACTAATCCTCAAGATAAATGGATTCACCATTCTAACTCTATAATCCATAACAACTGAGCACTTACTATCCAAAGCTTGCAACGAACATTTCTCAATCTCAAACTATTATTCCTTAAAAATAAAAGAGAATTACTAATTCCAAACCACAAATGGTCAATCACTAGGCAATCAGACAACCATTCAAATCATCTAGCTCATCTAAAACTCAAAATGAATCAATTTTCATTTATGACAATACTCCTCAAACTTTGGTTACCGGCTTAATTACCCTAAAGCAAAGTCTCTTTTAGAATCCACCAATTAGAGACATATAATTCCCAAATGATATCTCAAGCAACCGATATAATACCCAACATCAACGAACTATTTTCATGATCCACTCAATTCTCAAAATAACGCTACAATACCAAGCTCCAAATCTAAAACCACCAAGAGAGGATACATTATAGCTATTAGGATTCATCCTAGAGCTTAAGTCCTATTTCTCATGATCAAATACAACATGAAATTTGCTAAATTCAAATACATAGATTCTAATTAAAGAATCCCCAAAATATTTTACACTTATTCTCTGAGCCTTACAACCGGAATATCCAATCCACTAGAGAAAAGATGAAGCAGCGACGAGTTAGGAAACGATAAGGAATCTCAAGGAGAACACGAGAATAAATCAGGCACGAGATTACAAGAGAGGAACGCTGAAAATAACGAGGCCAAGAAAGAGACAAAGCAGATAGTAGAGTTATGAAGATATCCGAGTAAGAAATAAGATGCGAGCATGCGATTTCTTAAAGTTAAATCTTGACAAAAACATTCAAGAATGGAAAGGAAAAAGGGATAATGGCACGAGTAAATGTTTAAGGTTTAATCCACAAAATTCCCCTTTCAAACTCAGGGCGATACTAAAACACCTTAATTATTCCTCTACAAAGGTCTCTTACAAGGGACCATCGTACCACGTACAATCATCAAAGTAAGGTACACCTGAATTCGACAAATCGAACGACCCAATTCATCCATCCTTTCATATCACACGTATTCCCAAATGTGGAATTGCAAAGTACAACCTCAAGTCAAACATCATCATTAACGTCCCAAGGTATTTCCATCATAGCTCACATCATAATCCTCAAGTAATATGGTTCAACTTACAACGAAACCTTACTACTCCAAACGAGTCTCCGATACCATAAGATAAGATCAAATCTTAAAATCCAAGAACTATAGCCAAATGCTTTTTCACCAAGCCTATACTCTAACACATAAACTAGAATCCACAAGAAGTCACTTAGTCTCAAAAGCATTTTACAACTCAAGTCATCATTCAAACTCCTAAATTCAAAAGATTAAATCGCTAATGGGTTAAGAAGTCTTAGCCACTCATTCAACCTTACACAATCAAATATCATGAACTATCCACACATTAGTCATGACAAGCATCAAGCATTAAAATCATCAAACTTATCTTACTACCTTTCCTTAGAGTTACAACCAATCATCAATATAGGGTGAATTTAGATCTACACCATTTTCCTCAAATCACAAAATTCATTCTAACAAACACTAATATTCCACAAAATTCAAAGTTCTTCCGACCAAGTATAATATACCACAAACAAATGGGTATGGCATCCACGAAAATGTTACACGAGGAAGTTGAGGGTACTAATGGTAAGATGGAGGAACTATCAAGAGTAATTTCCAAGAGGCAAACAAGTTGGAAGAGAAAGAAGCACCTAGATAGAAGGAAAAGAGCATGATACATTAAGGACGAGAGAAATCATCGATGAGGAAGAAATATACTTCGATTAGGCTTGTCAATCTTCAATTTTCGGTAAAGGATACTTCTTCTAGGTAACACATGATCCTCCTCAAAACGGTAGATACAAACAAACATAACATCACTCAACACAATCAACAAACAAGTTAGAACCTAACAAACATCAAGTACACCAAAGACTACCACCTTAGGTCCTTAAGTCTACCCATCTCTCATTTATTATTTCAAGGTCAAGATAGTTTAAGTTTAGGGTTCACGTGTGTTTGCGTCCCGGGAGGGACACGCGATAAAGCTCTGATACACAACTTGTGGACAACACCTCGCGAAAAGGGAAAATAAACACATGAAACAAGAATGTGAATTATAAAGCGGAAAATACGGTATGTTTTTTAAAACTTTTTACATGCAAGAATAGAAATACGAGGAGTGTCAAATATTACAAACCAAATACAAAATACTACAAGAGACGTAGTCTCTCAAAATGTTAACAAAAGACAAAGTTATTTAGCATCTAGCTAAGAAACGTCTAGGGGTGAATCATCCAGGTCAACGCCCGCTAGCTCACACCCGAACCCAAAATACCACAAGCAAAAAGCCATCCAATCAAGCAACCTGTTCATCCATGAAAAACATGACCGCCACAGTCAGTGGGGAGTAACTCCGGGTTCTCCCAGCCATATCACATTAAACGTACATAAAAGGAAATACAAAAGTAGAAGCATGCATATATAGATATATATGTGAAATACGATAAGGATAGATAGGCAATTCAATATATATGAGATAAGAGCTCATGAAGTACCAATCCGTAACCATCATGCTATAGATAGACTCGGGGAAGACACTCTTAGGAAACCGAATACGCTCACTAGGGCTTACATCTCACCGTTAGCGGTATAAGTTTGATAAGATTGAGACTCGACAAACAAAGCCAAGTCACCCAATGATCACGAATAATCAATCATGTAATCATCCATCCAAACATACCAATACAATGACGACATCTCTCACGGTAAATGAAACGCACTAGCACCGTGTACATGGCAAATATGATTAAAAGGCATCCACGGGATAAGACATTTCCCTGAACGCATACACGATGCTACATTTCGTATATGTAGACTAATTTCCTCCTGGTAGACGACGCATATAAATATTCCGGTCCTAGTCTAACCTTGGCCAGACTCTCGGCATATAACGTTTTCCGATCGAAATGCGATGACATTCGCATCCAAGAGTCGGTCAATAATAGACGCCGAGTACCCCAAATTCGGTAGATACAATTCACGAAAGAGGCGGAAAAGAGCACAAGCCTCATAACAAGCGGTACGCTACATGCAAATAACACCACCTCGCAAGTACACAACATTTGACGGCCGGGTCGATCAACGCAAAGCGTTCGCCTCCCAACAACGTCGTCGTATGCCCACTAACACATGCAATTAAGCAGTAAGGATACATCCTCGTTCCGACATTACAGCCTTACAAACGTGGAGGTAGCCAAGGGAATGAGAGTACAAAACACATAGAAAATTAGTGCTCAAACCGTAACATTTGTAAAAACGACTCAAAGTGGGATATATGAAAAACCGTCACCAAGCATGAGAATAGGGCATTATATAAATGTAACTATGATAAACACGAATCAATGCATGATACATAAGCATTAGACCAAGTTTAAGAAGCATAATAAATAAGAAATATAAATCTTATCTCAAAACAACAAGTTTGGAAAATAACTAAAACAAGGGTCCACTTCAAACGGTCATAACTAGAGTTCTAGAAATGCAAATGCAGAACTTTCAAAAGGAGGTGATAGCTTATCCTCTTACGGTTCCAACGGTAGGTCACAAGCCCAATACAAGGAAGTAACAAAGGAGATATGATCATTTTACGAAAAGGAGTCAGTGCAGTGAAACTGCAGTCGTCACGACCGTGACTTACATTTCACGCTCGTGAAACTGTCTGTTACGCAAGGGTATTTGGTCAGCCACTCATCTCACGCTCGTGACATGAGTTTCACGACCGTGACTTGGGTCAAGACAACTCCATTTTGTTCTAAACTCATCCATCATCAACTATTATCATAAATCATCAATTCTCATATCAATTCTCAACAAACAACAAGTATCATCATCAACACAATTTCTAAGCTTACTAGTCATATTCTAAATACGATTCCTAACATGGAAAACATGTAAAACACGTAAATGATATCGAGTAACCCTTCACCGTTACCTTTATGCGTCTTTAAACGATTTCTAAGCCTTCCTCCACTAGATAGTAATCTTTGTCAGGGTCTAGAAAGTCTCCACCTAAACAAAGACGACAAAAGATGAATATAATTCACCTTTGAGAAAGACGGATAAATTGAAAAGCGAGAAAGACGGTAATTTTATTACCAATACGGATAGAGGAAGATGAGAGGGAAGGAATAAGACGAACCTTAGTGAATTTAAGCGAGTAACGAAAGAGTAGCGATGATTCTAAGATGGATCAAATATGGAGGCTAGGAATTTGGGGTTTCTTGGTGAGGAAGAAGAAGAAGTTTGAGTTGTGAGGGAGTTAGGTTATGAGGGAGTATAGGAAGGAGTAAGTGGAAAAAGTCAAGAAAAAGTCAATGACGTCTTAAGACGTGATTCACTTGAAATCTCGCGTAAAATCCAAATACGGACTCGGAAATTCTAAATTCGACACGAAAAATTTAATTCTAAACTAAAACTAAATTTCGCTGAAAAGTATCCGTAAAATATTTTTACTATAAAAATAGGGTACATTTGCGGGTGTTACATCTCACATGGATTTACATATTACATCATCCATACCACTCCGTCCTACGTTCATATATCATAAACCATTACTTCCATTCATTCTCATCATCCTCCGTAGTTCACGTCATCACAACAACAACAGCTTGATAGACACATCCAATGCACATATACGCCCTGACACTCCCCATGGTGACCAAGTAAGAGCTATAGGGGCAACAGTGCGATTTCGGGACGTCTCATGAACCTTTGCGGTAGCTCCTTATGACTCCTACCCGAGTTCATTTTATTAGACACTCCTAATTCATTGGGTTCATTGGTTTTAGCTTCCAAAATCATTCGTTGTGATACCGCTTGGTAACACCCCCAAATACCAAAGAGCCTTACACGACCTCCTTAGTACTTCAGGATGCTACTATCTCAGTTGCCCGAGGTAGTACATATCAAATCAAGCAATAAAGAAACAATACTTTATTAACTTAATGGTTTAAACTCAAATACATCGTCTCAAACTAGACAGTATACCGTCTAGACCAAAATCCAAATGCTAACAAGTGTTAAAGCAATAAAAACCAACTAATGTATAAGAATCCAAAATGCTAAGCGGAAGCTAAGACTCAATGTAGTGATCCCATCCTCATCCCAACGCAGCTTACGGATTACGTGTGATCACCTGCTCACCATTCCCCAATGGATCACACCAATTTTGTAAAACAAAAACAAGGTCAGTAATTGTATATACCGACTAATGTACAAGACAAGAACAAGGGAAAGAGAAACTGGAGGACCATCGTAGCGGTCACCTCAGTAGACTCAGGTTACCATCCCTGCTTTACACAAAAACCACCAATTGACCCTGCACTGCAGCCACAGGCGTCGAAATTCCATCTCACCGCAGCTAGTCAAACCCGGAACATTAATGTGCACTTCCGGGGTGAACTCGGGGTGTGATCCGTCTCCCAACGGAATCAACAACCAGAAACCATAGTAACCATTGTAACATATTAAACTCCAAGCCCGAACTCCATCATCATCATATTAATCAAACAATCAAGTATCAAACAATATCTCATCACATCAATTAGCATAAGCAAATATTGAGTAAGGAAACCCTACCTTATTGACAACTCCGCAATCAAACAAGCAGTTTGTGACAACCCTCGCGAATGCGGAAATAAAACATAACAAGCATGTGATTTATATAGCGGAAAATACGATGTTTTTGAAACTTTTTACATGCAAGATAGTAATACGAGGAATGTCAAATAATTACAAACAAAATAAAATATACCACAAAGAGACGAAGTCTCTCAAAATGTTATCAATATCAAAGTGATTAGCAAACTAGCTAATAAACGTCTAGAGGTGTTTCATCCAGGGACAACGCTCGCTAGCTCACACCCGAACCCAAAATACCACAAGCAAAAAGCCATCCATGCAAGCAACCTGTTCATCCATGAAAAACATGAACGCCACAATCAGTGGGGAGTAACTCCGGGTTCTCCCAGCCATATCATATTAAACGTACATCAAAGGAAATACAAAAGTAGAAGCATGCATATATAGATATACATGTGAAATACGATAAGGATAGATAAGCCATTCAATATATAACGAAAAGAGCATAAGGAATACAAATCCGAATCCATCATGTTATACAAAGACTCGGGGAAGACACTCTTAGGCAACCGAATACGCTCACTAGGGCTTACATCTTACCGTTAGCGGTATAAGTTTGATAAGATTGAGACTCGACAAAACACCATGCCAAGTCATTCAATTATCAATCATATAATCATTCATCCAAACATACCAACATATTGACGACATCTCTCACGGTAAATGAAACGCACTAGCACCGTGTACATGGCAAGTATGATTAAAAGGCATCCACGAGATAAGACATTTCCCTGAACGCATACACGATCACATTTCGTATATGTGGACTAATTTCCTCCTGGTAGGACGACGATAATAATACGGTCCTAGTCTAAACCTGGCCAGACTCTCGGAATAAGACGTGTTCCGATTCGACATGTGGTAAGACGTTCCACATCCAAGAATCGGTCAATCATAGACGCCGAGTACCCCACAATTCGGTCAACCTTCACGAAAGAGGCGGAAAAGAGCTCAAGCCTCATAACAAGCGGTACGCTACATGCAAATAACACCACCTCGCAAGTACACAACATTTGACGGCCGGGTCGATCAACGCAATGCGTTCGCCTCCCAACAACGTCGTCGTATGCCCACTAACACATGCAATTAAGCAGTAGGATACCTCCCCGTTCCGACATTCCAGCCTTACGAACGTGGAGGTAGCCAAGGGAATGAGAGTATAAAGCACAAGACAAAATAGTGCTCAAACCGTATCATTTGTAAAAACCGACTCAAAGTGGGACATATCAAAAACCGTCACAAAGCATGAGAATATGGCATTATATAAATGTAAATATGATAACCATGAATCAATACATGATACATAAGCATTAGACCAAGTTTAAGAATCATAATAAATAGGAAACATAGATCTTATCTCAAAACAACAAGTTTGGAAACTAACTAAAACAAGGGTCCACTTCAAACGGTCATAACTAGAGTTCTAGATATGAAAATGCAGAAATTCCAAGTTTAAGTGATAGCTTATCCTCTTACGGTTCCAACGATAGGTCACAAGCCAAAACAAGCAAGTAACGAAGGAGATATGATCATTCTACGAAAAAGGGTCGGTGCAGTGAGTCCCAGCCGGTCAGTTGAACCGGCGGTCGGGTACCCGGCTGGGAACCCATTCACCCGAGAACAACAAGTCTTCTATCATCCATTTTCAATTATCAAAAATAACTACTATCAACTATCAATAATCATTAATCATCATCAACACTCATCAACAAACAACACTCATCATCAACAACACAAGTTCTATGAATACTAATCCTATTCCAAATACGATTACTAACATAGAAAACACATTAAAACACATAAATGATATCGAGTAACCCTTCACCGTTACCTTTTTGCGTCTTTAATCGATTTCTAGAAAGTCTCCACCTACAATTAGATAACAAAAGATGAATATAATTCACCTTGAGAAAGACGGATAATTTAAAAAGCGAGAAAGATGGTAATTTTATTACCAATACGGATAGAGGAATATAAGAGGGGAAGAATAAGACGAACTTACGTGAATTTGAGCGAGAAATGAGCGAGTTATGACGATTCTAAGATTGGATGATTATGGAAGCTAGGTTTTGATGGGGTTTTGGGTTTCTTAGAGAAGAAGGAAGTGTTTGAGTTGTGAGGAATGAAAATAGGTTATGAGGGAGTATGAGATGTTAGTGGAAAAGTCAACCAAAAAGTCAAAGACGACTTAAGACGGGATTCTCATGAAATCTCGCGAAAAATCCAAATACGAACTCAGAAATTCTAAATTCGACTCGGAAAATTAAATTCCAAATTAAAACTAAAATTCGCTGAAAAGTATCCGTAAAATATTTTTACTATTTAAAATAGGGTACATTTGCGGGTGTTACAATCACCCCACCTTTTAAAAAGTTTCGTCCTCAAAACTTGAGAGTAGAAAATAAAAGTATCAAGGACAAGAATCGGTTTTCAAAATTAATACGAAAACTTTTATAAGGGAAACATTTATGAAACGAGGTTCATCTCGAAAAGGGTTTAAGGAGAATTTTCATAAGAGCGAAACTCTATTTACGTATCACAAGAATGCTCGTCGCGAACGAGAACTCTAATTATCCAGATCAAATCAAAGTCGAAATAGTGAAATCGAAAATCAAATAAGTGTTAGTAAGTGCAGGACTAGTCACCAGACGTCTCCAATAATAAGTCCAACATCCAACTAAACGCAAAATCCAAATAAAAAAGCAAAACAAATCCATTTTCTCCAAAAAAGAGGATACAAAATCCATCTTTAGACTAATTTGAAAAGTTAAATTAGAAATACAATATGGAAATTTGAAGGTTTTCCCAAAGATAAACTCAAAATAACATGTCATTACACGTACATAGAGCGACTCGCACAATTCACACACAATTGAGGGTAACAAAATATATACAAAACACGCAAAAACGAAACAAATCGAACTCTTTGGGATAGGAAGATCAAGATAAAGTCGGCAGGAAGATCTACAAGAATTCGACATCACTAACTCTACTAATAAACGAAATCCTCAAGAGAATGCAATTTACCCAATTTGCAACTCAACATTTTCAATCATCAGAATTCCTACAAAAATATTCCATAATCACGAGATTTCAAGCCAATAACTTAATTATTCAGATCCATTTTATATCTACTGAAGTCCATCGGCACGGTAGACTCCTCAACTAACAATCCATATGAAAGATTCATTACATACTCTAATCTTCTTAGTTTCATCAAAACTCTTACTAGAAACCACCAACAAAATATTTATATCTAGGGAAACATGATCGCTAACAATAACCACAAGGTAAAGGAGACTTACCATGAAAATCCCTTGATTCAATTTACTTCAAACTCATTATCCTAAATTTACAATGAACTTTCTCATCTTCAAAAGTCAAGACACAATCCACGCAACAAACATAATTATCTAGGATCCAACTAGCCTCATCCAAAGTCTCCCGACAAGGGAAAATCCACAATCCATTATCGGTTATAATGATTCTTTAATACGCCATAATATCCTTAATTTGATCACTACTATGCTCGAAGCCTCAAATACAAATAGTCACATTAGCAAATTATGGTGGTTACTAATTCTCAAGATAAATGGGTTCACCATTCGAACTCTATAATCCATAACAACTGAGCATTCACTATCCAAAGCTCGCAACGAACATTTCTCAATCTCGAACTATGATTCCTTAAGAATAAAAGAGAATTACTAATTCCAAACCACAAATGACCAATTACTTGGCAATCACACCACCATTCAAATCATATAGTTCATCTAAAACTCAATATGAATCGATTTTCATTTATGACAATACTCCTCAAACTTTGGGTACCAACTCAATTACCCTAAAGCAAAGTCTCTTTTATAATTCACCAATTAGAGACAACTAATTCCCAAATGACACTACAATACCAAGCTCCAAATCTAAAACCACTAAGAGAGGATACATTATCACTATTAGGATTCATCCTAGAGCTTAAGTCCTATTTCCCATGATGAAATACAACATGAAATTTGCTCAATCCAAGGACACATATTCTAACTAAAGAATCCCAAATTACATCACGCTTATCCTCTGAGCCTTACAAACGGAATATCCAATCCACTAGAGAAAAGATGAAGGAGTAACGAGATAGAAAACGATAAGGAGTATCAAGGAGAACACGGGAATAAATAAGGCACGAGATTACAAGAGAGGAGCGCTGAAAATAACGAGGTCAAGAAAGAGACAAGGCAGATAGTAGAGGTATGAATATATCCGAGTAAGAAATAAGATACGAGCATGCGATTTCTTAAAGATCAATCTTGACAAAAACATTCAAGAATGGAAATGAAAAGGAATGATGGCACGAGTAAAGGTTTAAGGTTAAATCCACAAAGTTTATCGTTTCAAACCTAGGGTGATAGCAAAGCAAGTCATCCCGATAATAAAGGTCAAACAAGGGACCAAGGTACCACAAATCATCAAAGTAGGGTACGCCTAAATTCGACAAATCGACTACAACCCAATTCATCCATCCTTTCATATCTCACGGAATCCCAAATGCGGAATTGCAACTCAAGTATAATAACATTCCTTTAGCTCAAATATTCTACACAACCTCAAAGGTTTCTTTAACTGAAGGACTAACAAATACTCTCTTATACTCGGTCATTTTCGAGTCTATAGCCCACGAGTTCATTTTTATCAAAGTACAACCTCAAGTCAAACATCATCATTAACGTCCCAAGGTATTTCCATCATAACTCACATCATAATCCTCAAGTAATATGGTTCAACTTACAACGAAACCTTACTACTCAAAACGAGTCTCCGATACCATAAGATAAGATCATATCTTTAAATCCAAGAACTATAGCCAAATGCTCTTCCACCAAGCCTATACCCACAAACACACAATAGGAAACCATGCACAAGAAGTCGCTTAACCTCAAAAGTATTTCTCACCTCAAGATATCATTTAAAGCTTCTCATTTACACCAATTAGACATATCATAAGCATGGTCTTCAAAACAATACTAAACTTCTAAGTCCAAAAGACTAAATTACTAATGAGTTAAGAAGTCATAGCCAACTCATTCGACCTTACACCATCGAAGATCATGAACTATTTACACACAAGTCATGGCAAGCATTTATACATTAAAATCATTAAACATACCTTACCACACTTTCCTCAAGGATACCAACTCTCACCACTAGGGGAGAACTTAAGTCTACACAATTTTTCTCGAATCCCAAATTCAATCCAATCAACACTAACATTCCACCAAGTCTAAAATTCTTCCGACCAAGTACAATATGCCACAAACAAAAGGGTATGGTGTCCACAAAAGGTCACATAAGGAAGTTGAGGGTACAAATTGATAAGGAGGAGGAAAGTAACAAGAGTAATTTTCAAGGGGAAAAGAAGTTAGATGATGAAGAAGCACTTAGATAGAAGGAAGAGAGCATGATACATTAAGGACGAGAGAAAACATCGATGATGAAGAAATACACTTCAATTAGGCTTGTCAATCTTCAATCTTCGGTAGAGGATACTTCTTCTAGGTAACACATGATCCACCTCAAGACGGTAGATACAAACAAACATCACTCAACACAATCAACAAACAAGTTAGAACCTAACAAACATCAAGTACACCAAAGACTACCAAGTAAAATCCTTAACTTCTACCCATCTCTCATTTATTATTTCATGGTCAAATAGTTTAAGTTTAGGGTTCACGTGTGTGCGTCGGGAGCGTTTAAGCTCTGATACCAACTGTGACAACCCTTGCAAATGCGGAAATAAAACATAACAAGCATGTGATTTATATAGCGGAAAATACGATGTTTTTGAAAAATTTTACATGCAAGATAGAAATACGAGGAATGTCAAATAATTACAAACAAAATAAAATATACCACAAAGAGACGAAGTCTCTCAAAATGTTATCAATATCAAAGTGATTAGCAAACTAGCTAATAAACGTCTAGAGGTGTTTCATCCAGGGACAACGCCCGCTAGCTCACACCCGAACCCAAAATACCACAAGCAAAAAGCTATCCATGCAAGCAACCTGTTCATCCATGAAAAACATGAACGGCACAATCAGTGGGGAGTAACTCCGGGTTCTCCCAGCCATATCATATTAAACGTACATCAAAGGAAATACAAAAGTAGAAGCATGCATATATAGATATACATGTGAAATACGATAAGGATAGATAGGCCATTCAATATATAATGATAAGAGCATATGGAATACAAATCCGAATCCATCATGTTATACAAAGACTCGGGGAAGACACTCTTAGGCAACCGAATACGCTCACTAGGGCTTACATCTCACCGTTAGCGGCATATACTTGATAAGATAGAGACTCGACATATAAACCACGCCAATCATCTATTTCATGCAAGAGTCCAACTCAACGTTCACATATAACTCAACTTACAAACAACCGTCAAACCATACACATATACAACATATTCTCTCACGGTTAATGGTGTTGGAGCCAGTGTCCTCCACAGTTAGTGCAATAACATAAATAAATCTCTGTAGGTTCACAGGGTATACTTTGTATAATAATTAGTTGATTAACGTTTATCAATAACGGTTGGCTTGCTAGATAAGTTTGACGTTATTGTCATACAGATGGCGGTGATCAACTGGTCCCTAAAAGTCACACCTAAAAGATGTGTTTGAGAGATGTGATTATTTGAGAAAATAATCATTTGATGCCCTACTATCTGTCTAAACTGTTAGTCAGTGTATTTGACTAAAAGGTTAGTCAATGTGATGATGAGACGATTATTTAATAATGATTAAATAAAGTTAGCTGAGACGAATTCACTGTAATTCGTAAATTGAATATAAAATGTTATATTTAATTGTTGTATATAATGTAAGCTAATTAAACATAAACCGTTATAATTAATTGGCAAATTATAAATATACGGATATTTATAATTAATGATGTATTATAATGTCGGTCCATGTAAAACGACGATTATAAGATATTACATTATATTCGAAGCTAAAATGACCAAAAACGAATGTATCCGGATACACTCGGTTTTTAGTCAATGGGTAGTTATTTTGAGGAGACCAACTCTCCTCATATATAACCTATGTGTGCCGTGAGAAAAAGGAGAGGGGTGAAGAAAATTCTATAAACCTAATTGCTTTCTCACTGACTGCCTCCATCTCAACAAACTCACAAAAAGACAAAAGTTAACAGTAACTTTTGACAAAAATCACAAAACAAAAGTTAACAGTAACTTTAGTTCTCTTTCTAGCAAAGGAGAAGGGTATATCTCATACAATCTTGGGTGCAACGATTAGGAGGATATCTACCTTGATATCTCTGTTCTTTACGCCAATTGCTAGGACCGGAGGTTGATTTCAAAATCTCTATTCCTTTTGTTGTTTTCGTTTATGACTAGCATAATCAAATTATTACTTTTCGTTATAATCCTATAATTATTTGTATTGTGGTAATACCGATTTCCCACAAGTGGTATCAGAGCATAGGCCACGAAATTGTTTTAATTTGATTTCATAAACCGAAACTGTTTATGCCGCTGTGTGTTTGACTCGATCGAGGAGTTTAGTGTCTCGATCGAGCAGTTTTTGTGAGTTTTTTGTCGATCGAGTACTTGTGTTCACTCGATGGAGCAGTTTTCTCAATTGTTTGGTTGATCGAGTACTTGTGTTTGCTCGATCGAGCTGTTTTTCGCAAATTTTTGGTCGATCGAGTGATGTTTATACTCGATCGTGGTCCCTGTTTGTCGACTAGGAAGAATTAGTCGATCGAGAGACTTTATTGTTTAATTTCTTCTCGATCGAGTACTTTACAGAATCGTATTTCCTTTCGTATTCGTTTTCATTTAGATTTATTTTGTTATTTTAATTTGTTAAAATAACATACAATAGATTTGTAGATGTTTTAATTTAATAAAGATTAGATTAAAATAAAAATGGAAATGATGTTGAATGAGTTTATCATTTGAAATGATATTAATTTTTCCCTATTTTGTCGATAAGGACCCTTTTGCTGAAGAAATTTTTTTGCCGAAAATTTATGCTAAAAAAAACAAAATTTCTGTTTTTTTGCTGTATTCAAAGTTTTTGGCCTTTAATTGTACATCATTCGGATTGTGTATAATTAATGTGAAACGGTTCACATATGCTTAATATCTTACATTTTAAAGCAGTTTAAAATGTTTAGGATAGTTCATTTTATCAGTAAAATGAATCGGGATTGTAATTAATGTGGGTAATTACAGAATCACCACATAATTATAATCGATGTTAAAGGGTGGTTTGGATAATAAAACATCGTAATAACTGTATTATGTCTTGCATATTTTATTTTAGTTGGTGCTTTTATAATGTCTTTTGGAATGTTTGAATGAATTTTTTTTAACGTATTTTTTACAATCAGTTGTAACTTAGTGTGGCCTTAGTAGATTGTGTTACCGTAATGATGGTAACGTAGTCTTGGATGTAATTTGAGATCTTGAATCTCCATTTTTAGTTTTGGGTTTTGAAATTAGAATGTAATAAATAGGATCAATGTAAATTTATTTGTTGTAATTTCAAAGAAGACTAAAGATGGAGATTGGAGCTCACTCCCGCTACATGGACCAAGAAGGGTGATCAAGTCAAGCTTCGAGGGTCCAAGCAGTTGGATTCCAAGTTGTATTTCATTCTTTTTGGTAGGATAGGCCACACTAGGACATGTTTTTCCTTTACGTTTTTCATTCTCGTTTACTTTCCATCACATGATAGATATAATTGCATCATATTCCGCCTAAACCAAACCACCTAAACCAAAATGCATGAAAATGATTCATATAGATTGAATATTTTTAATCATGGACATACAGATGTCACTCGCTTTTAGGGCCATCACCTTAGTTAAATCATTCTCGAGTTGCTAGACATTCGTTCACTTAAAATGAATTTAAGTTAAGATGATGGGACCTTCCCCTATAAATTAAAATTGAGACTAGTCTTTATAGGGAAAACTACTATGAGCCCCTTCTTCGTCGGAAGTCATAATATGACCCCTTCTACGTTGGGTAAGTAGTGAGTGATGACCTATTTTATCTCAACATTATAGTACGAGTAATATCTCGTGATTATGATGGACTAAAGATAGAATTTACAGAAATTTATCGACCAGGAATTCAAAAAGTAGAATTAGCCAAGAGGTTGGCTTATCAATTTGCAGAAATTGAGTCTTGGGATCATTTATATAATTCTTGAGGGAGGTCAATTGTATAAATGCACGAGTCATCGAATTAAACTGTTTTTCATTAGACTCAAATTTTAAAACGATGAAACTTATCATATTTATTTTCTTTTTCCACAGTCAAATATATTCAGATATTAACTGCTAATAACAAATGGCTGGCCATACTGATGACCCAATGCCAAGTGCCACGCTCGGACGTGAGTCATGGCTTAAGATGTTCATGGACACTATGAATCAGTCAACGCGACTGAAGAATAACGGGTCCAACTTTGCGGACTGGGAGGCTTCATTACGGAATGCTGCCATAGCTGACGGTAAGCTCAAGAGTCCGTGACTGAGCCATACGCCAAACCAGGCCCAATGCAGGAGCAAATGAATCACTTGCTTATAGTGATTTTCGTTAATGGAGGCGGGTGCGATAGCGGGGTGCAACGATAAAGTGCGATAAAGAACGTACTATCTTTTCAATGGACAATTCAAAATTTGCAAAGGCGATTCATTGCCCATGGTGCGAACAAGATTTTCACCACGCTCTCTAACGAGTTCTCGAAAGCTCCGAGGATCGTTAGCTATGAGCATACCTGTCGCTTCTTTGAAGCGACACTCCAGAAGGGCCAAGCAGTTAGCCCACACATTCTTGAGATGATTGAGAATGTCGAGAAACTGGAGGCACTTGGTTGCAAAATCGATGAGAAGATCGTCATAGACCGCGTTCTTCATTCACTTCATGATGGTTTTGCCCTTTTCAGGGCAAATTACTATATGAATGATATGAAGAAGAGTCTTCATCAACTCCACTCACTCCTTGTACAGACAGAGAGTGATCTGAAATTGAGTGGGAGTCTGAAATAGGACGTTCTCATGATTGCCAACAAGGGCAAAGGTATGGGCAAGGCTAAGGCAAACCTAGCTGTAGGGAAGCCGAAATTCAAAAGCTAGGGCAAGGCAAGAGTAGGCCTGGTGAGACTAGCGGTAGCTCACAAGGCAAGACAAAGAGCGATGAAGGTAACGTGGAGTGCCACCATTGCCACAAGCTTGGGCATTGGAGGAGGAACTGCCTCGTGTACCGTGAGGACATAAAAGCAGGCCGCGTCTCTCATGTTGGTATGTCTTCTTCTTTTATTCATATGATTGAGATCAACCATGCAAGTTTCGGAACTTGGGTACTAGATACTGGTTGTGGTTCTCATCTGTGCAATCATTTGCAGGGTCTAAGAAACATCACAACTCTCGCAAGGGGTGATGTAGACCTGCGAGTGGGGAATGGAGCAAGAGTAGCTATCGTTTCAGTGGGAACATATGTAATCCAACTCCCGAGTGGATTTGAGTTATTTCTGAATAACTGTTACAATGTACCCAGTTTATCTAAAAACATTATTTCAGTTTCCGTACTTGATAAGGACTACTTTTCGTTTGTAATAAAGGATAATAGCTGTATTTTCTCTTTAAACGAAATGATTTATGGTAAAGCAGTTTCCATGAATGGGATTTATGTTTTAGATCAAACCACAGATATATTGCATGTGAGTAGTAAGAAAGCAAAGGTTGGTGACAAAGATCAAACCTATTTATGGCATTGTCGTATGGGACACATAAATGAAAACCGCGTGAAGAAGCTCATTGATAATGGGACTATCTCCCCATTTGACTATGAATCTTTTGGCACGTGTGAATCATGTCTCATAGGCAAAATGACTCGAATTTCCTTCAAAGGTGTGGAATGCGGGCTTGCTGACCTATTATTAGGACTCATACATACTGTGTGTGTGGATATGTCAATCAACGCTAGAGATGGCGATAGAATTTTTTTTATCACTGTCAAGGACGATTTTGATAGATATGGTTATGTCTACTTAATGAAGCACTAAAAGTGAGTCCTTGAGAGTCAAGGATTCGAAAAGGTTTGAAAACCAACTCGGATAGGAACGATTAAAGCATCTACGTTCGGATCGTGGTGGCGAAGATCTTTCGACGGAGTTTTCGACACCTTAAAGACTGTGGGTTAGTACTGCAGGTAAACTCCACTGGAACACAACAATTGAAATTGTGTGTCCCGAACGGAGAAATCGAACATTACTTGATATGGTTCGATCCATGATGGTTCACACGGTTGTTGTTACCTGATCATTATGGGGGGTTGTTTGCTGTGTAGATACTCTAATACTGAACGAAGTCCGTCTAAAGCTGTAGACAAGACTCCATATGAATTATGGAAGGGAACGGTCCCTAACTTGTCCTTTATTCGGGTTTGGGGCTGCGAGGCTTATGTCAAGTGGAGACCTGACGATAAGCTCGGCCAACGATCGGTCAAGACATACTTTATTGGTTATCCAAAAGGGATGTTTGGTCATTACTTTTACTCGCCTACCGAACATCGAGTTTTTGTTGCGGCTAGTGCGACGTTCTTAGAGAAAGAATTTCTCCAGAATAGGACAAGTAATGGAACCTTCGAACTGTCGGAGATTCAAGAACCAACAACCGAGCAACCAATGGAGGAAAATGTTCCTTCATCATCGGATGCGGTTAATATTCCTTTGGAACCTAGGAGGTCGGGTAGACACTCTATTCATCCAGACAGATACATTGGTATGGTCGAGGAGAATGAGAGTGATAACGTTTTACTCCTAGAGAGTAACGAACCCGCTACCTATAAAGGTGCTATGACTTGTTCCGACTCTAAGCTATGGCTTGATGCCATGCAATCCGAGATGGACTCTATGTATTGAGATGACGTCTAGGGGATTTGGTTGACTTACCTGATAAGGCTTCGGGCCTCTTCAGTGCAAATGGCTTTACAAGATAAAGCATTCCGTAGGGGGACAACCAGACACCTATAAGGCACTACTAGTGGCAAAAGGTTTCACTCAAGTGCACGGATTGCATTATGATGAAATTTTTGCACCCGTAGTCATGCTGCGTTCCATTCGGATAATCTTAGCGATTGCCGCTTTTCATGACTATGAAATTTGTCAGATGGATGTGAAAACCGCCTTCTTAAACGGTTATTTGGAGGAGGAGTTGTACATGGTACAACCCAAAGGTTTCATTGATCCTAAGAATCCTAAGAAGGTATGCAAGCTTAAGTGTTCCATCTATGGACTGAAGCAGGCTTCTCGGAGTTGGAATCATCGGTTCGACCAGGTGATAAAAGAGAATGGATTTACTCGATCGGTCAAGGAACCATGCTTATATATCAAGTCGAGTGGGAGCAAGATTGTCTTCCTAATATTGTATGTCGATGACATACTCTTGATTGGGAATGACATACCTCTCTTAACTTTGGTAAAAGTTTGGTTAAAGAACCATTTCCAGATGAAAGATCTGGGCCAGGCACAAAGAATTTTGGGGATCCGTATCTACAGAGATAGATCACGACGGATGTTATCCCTCAGTCAGGAGTCTTATCTAGATAAGATTCTTGAGAGGTTCAGCATGACCAACTCCAAGAAGGGGAACCTTCCAATGGTCTCTGGGATGCATTTGAGTAAAGCTCAGGCACCAAAGACATCGGAAGAGGTCGAGCGCATGAGTCGGATTCCTTATGAATCAGCTATAGGATCGATCATGTATGCCATGATATGCACACGTCCAGACGTGGCATATGCATTGAGTATGACAAGTCGTTACCAAGGCAATCCAGGTGAAACACACTGGATAGTTGTTAAGAATATCCTTAAGTACCTACGGAGGACTAAGGATTGGGTACTGACTTATGGAGGCGACACTGAGCTATGCGCAATCGGTTACGCAGATGCTAGCTTCCAAACGGATCGAGATGACTCGAAATCTCAGTCTGGATTCGTTTTTACTCTTAATGGCGCTGCGGGCAGCTGGAAAAGCTCCAAACAAACTGTTATACTAGATTCTACGACTGAATCCGAGTACTATGCTGCTTCAGAGGCTGCGAAGGAAGCTATATGGATGCGTTAATTCTTACAAGGACTAACTGTAGTTTCTAGTTCGGATGACCCGATCACCATCTATTGTGATAATAGTGGTGCCATCTTCCAGGCTAAGGAGCCTAAGTCCAACAACAAGTCTAGGCATGTACAACGGAAGGCTCACATGATCCGAGATTACGTGGAACAAAGGGAAATAGTGATAGACAGGATTGCTACGGATGATAACGTCGCAGATCCTCTCACTAAACGATAGAGATATGATAAACATGAAGGGCACGTTATTTCCATGGGAATCAAACGTGTTCCTGAGTTGTATTAGTTGTTTTGTATGGATTAGACACCTGTATCTTTTTCATAAAAACTATCATAATTAATCGGTTTTGTTTTATATTTTGTTTTTATTGTGGGTTGTACTGACAGCAAATGTAACACCAAAGTGATGGGATACCATTATATTTGTTTTGGTCCGTAATCGCCTACATTAGCTGATAACTCTGGCTATTATTCTGTGCAATCGATTGATGGTGGGTTCAACGAGCCATAAGTCAAACAGTTGACTGATCGATCACATATGCGAGTTATAATGATACCTCGCAGGACAATTTTGTGAGAACGTTATGGAGTCCTAAATGTTTCAGAACAT
>JAIUZE010023660.1:0-20924 GCA_022085475.1 Heliosperma pusillum | reverse complement strand
ATCAGTTGATTAACGTTTATCAATAACGGTTGGCTTGCTAGATAAGTTTGACGTTATTGTCATACAGATGGCGGTGATCAACTGGTCCCTAAAAGTCACACCTATAGGATGTGTGTGAGAGATGTGATTATTTGAGAAAATAATCATATTGATGCCCTATTATATGACTAAAAGGTTAGTCAGTGTATTTGACTAAAAGGTTAGTCAATGTGATCATGAGATGATTATTTAATAACCATTAAATAAAGTTAGCTGAGACGAATTAACTGTAATTCGTAAATTGGATATATAATGTAAGCTAATTAAACATAAACCGTTATAATTAATTGGCAAATTATAAATATACGAAAGTATCTAGATACACTCGGTTTTTAGTCAATGGGTAGTTAATTTTGAGGAGACAAAAATCTCCCCATATAAAAACCCTATGTGCCGTGAGAAATAGGTGAGCAGAAAAGAGTAAATAGAGATTTTGCTTTTTCTAACCTAATTCCTCACTACTGCCTCCATCATTCACACAGAAACAAAAGTTTACAGTAACTTTTGACAAAACACAAAACAAAAGGTTAACAGTAACTTTTGAAAACTTCTAGCAACACAAGGGCATTTCTCATACAGTCTTGGGTGCTACGATTAGGAGGATATCTACTTTGATATCTCTGTTCTTTACGCCAATTGCTAGGACCGGAGGTTGATTTCTAAATCTATACTCTTATTCTTGTTTTCGTTTATGACTAGTATAATCAAGTTATTACTATTTCGTTATAATCCTATAATAATTGTATTGTGGTAATACCGATTTCCCACAAAGGCAAAAGCTAAACTCTCCCAATCGGTGATACCTAATGTAACCTTATCAAGGCTATGTATCCACAACTTTGCCTTACCCCTCAAAGAAAATGAGAAGAGCATCTCTCTAATTTGCCCTTGGGTGACTCCAATTTGTCGAATAGTGGAGCAATAGTCACAGAAGTTTTGGATATGAAGGTTGGGATCTTCTGTGGCATTGCCACTAAATTGGCTTCTTTCTATAAGGTTGATGAAGGCAGGTTTGATTTCAAAGTTTTGGCTTCGATTTGGGGTGTAGCAATACCCCTTGGAAGTGTTTATGCGGTGGGTTTGGAATGGTCTGAAAGTCGAACCATTTTTGTGAAGATGAAGATGGAGTGTTGTTTGGCAGTTGATTGGTTTTTGTGAATGGAGATGAGAATGGATCTTCTTCTCCTTCGAGATTAGATAAAATATCCGAGTATTTCTCACGAATATGGTCTAAACTTAAAGTATCAGAAGCTTTTGAAATTTCGTTGAATACGTCTCCTACGCAGAGTTCTTTCTAGATCGGGGTCTAAAAAGATAGGGGTCCCTAGTCTAGAAGATCTGGGCATAAGATTGAAAAGCTAAGATGAAAAATCAAGAGAGGTCTAAAGGAATTTGGGTTCCTAAACCTAGATAAAACTAATTGCGATAGAAATCACAAGAAAAGGATAACTAAACCGTGCTCCCCGGCAACGGCGCCAAAATTTGATCGTGCTTGTCGCGAGCCCGATACAAAGATAAATTACCCAGACTAGGCTAATAACAAATTAATGTAATTAGGGAAGTAGAGGTCGATCCTCAGGGAGATGGTGTTTCCTATAGAATGTGAATTGTCTCGCAATTGAGTCTTATCTAACGAATTTCTGGGTTTTGGAGTTTTGATATCTAAACTAATAAAAAGCATAAATGAAAACAAAATAAAAGCAAACTAAAATGAAAACAATAAAGCTAATGATGAATTAACAATGATGAAAAACATCTAGGGAAATAGGTTCACACATGTAGATTGACATATTGATGAAATTGGATTTGGAACATGCAAATAATTCATTGTGAGTTCGTAAGAATGATGTGTTCATTACAATCATAGATCAGATGGTCTAGCAGGCTTTTTAGGCGCTTTACTAGGTCTTAATCTACCATGTCATGCTTTGTCTATTCAATTCTCGTATGTCTACCTTGGAAAAGAATTCCATACTAGTCAATGATTTCCGGCCAGAAATTGTTAACTATCGTTACAATCCAAACATGCATAGACACAACGTTTTAAAGGCACAATTTCTTTATCCAATTAACATCTTTTAATCAATCTAACATGGCTACTCTATACCCTAGAAAGGTGACTACTCACTCATGATTATGTTTAAGACTAAGATGATATTAACAATGAAAGTTAAGATAGGCATATTTAGTTGATTTTGAAAATAATTTAGACTCTATATGTGGCGATAATAACGACGCTATATGACAATCTAGGAAATGAAACAACGATTATAACGGTATTAAAATGAATCTGAGACAGTATGTAAAGCGAATAACAATCAAAAGGAAAACAATAAGAACATTAAACAAGGGATAAAACAGAAATACCTATATGACCATCAATGACGATAATGATAACAATAATAGAAAATCCTTGCACATAATAAACGATCCACCAATTACAACGCTTGAATCACACAAAGGAGATTACAAGGATGAAATTCTTATTAATCTAAGCTAATGTTTTGATATGAATGGGACAGAAATAAACTAAGAACTAAAGACTAAAGAAGAAGAAAATGAGAGAAGGGAGGCTAGTTCCCCCTCCTCCTAATCTAAAGAGAAATGTAAGAAGAGAAGAGAAGAGGATTGTAAGATGGATTGCGTGTGATAAGATGAGAGGCTAGAGCATCTATTTATAGTATTAGGGTTTCGTGGAGAAGAGGTCGGGCATTAAACACATAGGACAAAAGTAGGAAGAAGAAGCCGTCATGCTCGGATCAGCAAGGATACCCGATCGGGTACACACTTACCCGATCGGGTATGTGGTCTTCTGGAAGCTCTTGACTAACGTTTCATCTTCCTTTGCTTTGACTTGACTTCCAACATCCCCCTTGACCTCTTGAGTCGGGTTTGTTGATAGGGTTTGATGTAAAGTGATGAATTCTTCCGCCTAATTGATTGACCTTCCGACAACTACGAAACTGTCTTTGCTTCTTCTCTCTTTCGAATTAGTGAACCTTCTTGAAATGCCTTTCACTTGGTGAAGCTTGCTTCTTCGAATCGTCGGGTTCTAGGCAAATGCTCGGGAATATAGAAAAAGGGCGTAGAAACGTCACTTTCCCTACAAAACATGTTAGAACATAGGAATTCGCCTAGAAGACGATATTAGCTCATAAAGTGGCTTAACAAAGCACAAATGACATAAAAAACCGAGCTAAATTGGGGGTTAAAACCATACAAATATTCACTTATCACGAATCATGTAGAAAAATGGAGTCTCCGAACCTAGATGTCACTTAGAGACACGACGATCAAGGAATTTTCACACCACAAGATATGGAAAAGGTGGTAAATGCACGCCCTTGTTAAGGCTTGTTGTAAGAGGTCGAATGATCTACATTAAAGAGATACGACCTAAGGTATTTTGTGTCTATTCTACTTGTTAAGGGTAAAAAGTAGACAAGTGACTAATAAAAAGTACATGTGCTCTTTTTATTTTCCGTTTTTCACAACTCTATTTGGGTTTTGCTCAGGTTGATGAACACTTCCTTGACTAGTTTCCGGCACCTTGGAAACTGAGGTAAGAGACCGAAGATGGATCAAGACATGATCCACCATTCTATCACACTTACTCAAAAGGACTCGACTTGTGAAGTGGGAGTGTGCCACTGTGTTTAAGTGAGTTTTGAAAATGACAAGATTTGAAATGTTTGTCCCAAGCAATCGTAGTGTGGTTTTAGGGGTGACGACTCGAAGTGGAGAATGACTCGACTTGTGAAGTGGGTGTGTGCCACTGTGCTAAGTGAGTTTTGAAAATGGCTAGTTTTGAAATGTTTGTCTTAAGCAGCCGTAGTGTGGTTGTAGGAGTGTCGACTCGACTTATGAAGTGGGTGTGTACCACTGTGTTAAGTGAGTTTTGAAAATGGCTAGTTTTGAAATGTTTGTCCTAAGCAACCGTAGTGTGGTTGTAGGAGTGTCGACTCGAAGTGGAGAAAAGATAATTTTGACTGAATATTTGGGCAGAGTTTGACTCATTTTGCGCTATTTTAGGCCACCTTTGAAAATGTTTTACCGTTTTGAAAAAGATTTTATTTTCGAAAAATTCGTCAAGGTTTTATATGCAAAATGGTGATCACGTATGGTTTTAAACACATTTTTATAGGCATTATAACAGTATGCAGAGCGCATTTAAAATGGTTTTGGTTTAAAGGGTGGTTTGCCATACCAAGCAATCAAACCCAAGGACTGTGGAGAGATCCGCGCCAAACATGAGTAAGGTTGGTTCCTAGTCCATTTCCTCAAGTAGTGAAAGATCTCGATACAAACATGAGTATGTACCGTGGTATGGTTGACGTCAATCGATATCCATCCTTAGGCGCAGATAGAATTTGGACCGTCCAGACATGACGATTGGTCGAAATGGGTTGGGTTGGGCCTAGAAAGGCCGAATAAAACGACCTAAGAAGGTCGAGTAATGAAAATCGATAACTGTCTAGTACAAACTAATCCCTAACCTTTTTCAAGTTTCACCCTGGGTATACGTAAGTGTATAATCCCCAGCGGAGTCGCTAAACTGTGATACACGGATTCGCGACCACATGCCAGGCTGTGGCGTGAGGAACTACGATCGGGCGCGCTTGAAAAGAGACAAACGTCGAAATACGCATTTGGGAGTCGCCACTAACTTTTGTGGGAAGTTAGAACCATTCGAATACTTTATGCCCTTTCAAGACACAAAGTAATGACATGGACACTAAAAACTCGTTACCCTTAACATTCTATGTCTAGAATGACTCTTGTGGATACCAATGAACACGGATGTTCACAGAGATTTGGAGTAAGGGGTGAGGGTACGAATTAGGAAGTTCTTTAATCGAACACATAATTCCGCCCGCCTCGATAGCGGCCTCTACTAATGATTAGGGAAAGTCTTCTGTACTTGATATGTTGTCGGTTATATGCATGTTATGCAACATCCACGTTTTAACCCTAGCATGTGAGCTTAGACTATGTCGGTGAACATGTAGTTTAGCAATCAATTATATCGAAATAGGAATTAGGATTGATTGCATGTGAGAAGACAATTTTATCATACAATCGTTGCAATAACTAATGACTAGATAAAATTACAAAAGAATTACAAAAATTACAACGGATCTCGGGATCTATGTCGGAAATATGACAAAACAAATATTTGAAAGAAAAAGGAAAAGAATACAAGATTTGAAAGACGGATTAGCAGTGATACTAGGATTAATAGTTGCTTAATTAGTAATTAAGCCTACGTCGAGAAGATAAGGGAAGTTCAGAGACAGACTCCAACCCAGAACAGGCGCATCATGTGATGCGTCCTCTGGAAGAGGAGCATCATGTGATGCATCCTCTAGAAGAGGCGCATCAACCCCTGCGTCTGTTCTAGAGGTGGGTTCTGGCTGTGGGGCCAAAATCGTGATCAGTTAGTATTCGTTGGTGATTTTACGGTTTATTATTGCAATGATATAGTAGGGGCTTTGTATGAATTGACACAAAGTGACTCTCAGAATCAGCCTAGACACAAGGGGTATGGATGTAACCCAGATCCCACAGCTTAACACAGGAAACTAGATGACAAACTAAACTGACTAAGCCTACTCACCACAGCCTAGCACAGGTGAATAACCTTGAGTCAAACAACAAGCAAACAACCCACAGTCTAAGCACATGGAGGTTTAACTTGCCCACAGACTTTGATCAATACCCACAGCCTAGCACAGGGTATTACCAGGCCTGACTCTCAACTACAGACATACACAAGTTGAAAATATTTTAGAAATGGGAAGAATTCTCAGGTTTTTCATTCATTCAATAACTGCCTTCTTACAAAAGAGCAAGAGTCCTTATATAGGCCTCAAGCTGACTGATAAAGACCCTAGAATCTCATCTAAGGGCCAAGATTAACTATTGGAATACAACAAACAACTGGCTAACAAATACAAACTGAAAATACAAAAGAAAATAGTAAAACAGACAAAAGTTCAGGCTTGTGACAGTGACATGCTTCAGCTTGTGTTGATGTTTGGTGTTGGTTTGGAGCTTGTGGACGAGCCTCATTAATGCTCCCTCGACCTTCTTCTGCTAGTTTTCTAAGACTAGGTAAGACAATCAAAAGACTTTTGGAGATGGTCTCTCAATGTCTAACCAAAAGTGGAAAAACTGCTTTATGCTTTTCTGCTTTTCCTACTGATTTGATTTGGATTTTTAGGGTAGTTGTGGTGTGATCTAGGACATGTTCCCTATGACTTTTTTGGACTTAGATGGGTAAGGTTTTAGCTGGCCAAGGTGGCAACTGGTGGTTCAAGGTGTGGTGGAAGTTGTGCCTCCCTCAAGTGGCTCCTGCTGGTTGGTTTTGTGGGTTTTTGTTTTGGTGTTGATGGGTTTGTCTTTAGCTGAGTTAGTTCATGTCTTGGCTCGTGTCCTGGCTATCAAGGTCCTTTATCCTGGCCTTGTCTTGGCTAGCAATCCCTTGTCTGAAGACCTCCCCTTGGCTACCCATACCCTGCCCCCTGACTGACCCTTGAGTAACAACAAAGAACCCCCCTTGGCTATCAGTGGCTAGCATTTGGTTACCCTTGGCCTCCCCTCTATACCCATTGTTGAACATTGCTCTGCCCTGTCCCTCAGCTCCTGCTGCAATCTCCCCTGGTTGAATTGGGCTTGTCCTCAAGCCTGTAGCCTCCTCATCCTCAGAATCCCCATAGTATGGACTGAGATCCCCCACATTGAATGTGCCATGAACCCCATAGTCTCCAGGTAGATCAACCTTATAAGCATTTGGACCAACCCTCTCTATGATTTCAAATGGACCATCAGCTCTAGGCATGAGCTTGTTCTTCATCCTCGCTGGGAACCTTTCCTTTCTCAAGTGAACCCACACCAAATCCCCTGGCATGAACTCCTTCCTTGTCTTAGAAGCCTTGGACTGCTTCTTGTACCTTTCATTTGCCTTCTCTATTTGTCTCTTGACTTCCTCATGTAGCTTCACCATCTATTCAGCCCTCTTCTTGGCATCAAAGCTTATCTCCTCCCTTGGTATGTTAGCTAGTTCTAGGGGCATGAGTGGATTAACCCCATAGACAACCTCAAATGGGTTGTGACCTGTTGCAGATGATGGTGCCCTGTTGAAGGCAAACTCAGCATGAGCTAGCTTCAGGTCCCAGTCCTTCAAAGACTTGCTAACCAGGCACCTTAGGATCCTCCTTAGTGTCTTGTTTGTGACCTCAGTTTGGCCATCAGTCTGAGGGTGGTGGGAAGTACTGAACAGTAGCTTTGTCTTCAAGAGTCTTCACAGGGTCTTCCAGAAGTAACTCATGAATTTGGTGTCCCTATCTGAGACTATGGTCTTTGGAATCCCATGCAGCCTCACAATCTCCTTCAAGTATAGCTCAGCAACACTTGCAGCATCCTCAGTCTTCTTGCATGCCACAAAGTGAGCCATCTTGCTAAACCTGTCAACAACAACCATTACAGAATCCTTACCTCTCTAGGTCCTTGGTAGTGCAACAACGAAGTCCATGCTCAAATCCTCCCAAGGTTTGTTTGGCACAGGTAGTCGAGTGTATGGTCCAGCTTGGAAAGAACTCTTGCCCTGCTGGCATATTGAGCACCTTCTGAGGACAATCTGAACATTACCCATCATCTTTGGCCAATAGAACTGGTCCTGCAGTATGTCAAGTGTCTTTTGAACCCAAAGTATCTCCCTAGGCCTCCTGAGTGTACCTCCTTAATGAGTAGATCCCTGTAAGAACCCCTAGGAATGCATAGCTTGTTCCCATGGAACAGAAACCCCTCCTGCAACATGTATTTGCTCCCTTGAGCCCTTCCTTTCTGAGCTTGTGTGATCCATTCTTCAGCAAAATTAGGGTCCTCTTTATACAACTCTTTTAGGAACTCAAACCCCAATACCTTCTGCTCCATGACTGATAATAGAGAGTGCCTCCTTGACAAGGCATCTGCCACAACATTTTGCTTCCCTTCTTTATATTTGCTAGAGAATGTGAAAGATTGTAGAAACTCCACCCATTTCGCATGCCTGTGATTTAGCTTGTGTTGGCCACTAATGTACTTCAATGCCTCATGATCTGAATGTATGACAAAGGGCTTTGGCTTCAAGTAGTGCCCTCAATGCATGAGTGCCCTGATGATAGCATAGAACTCCTTGTCATAAGTAGAGTACTTCAGCTTTGCCCCATTCAGTTTCTCACTGAAATAAGCAACTGGTTTCTGACTCTGGATCAACACTGCCCCAATGCCAACCCCACTAGCATCCACTCCACTTCAAACAGCTGATCAAAATCAGGTAACTTAAGGATTGGAGTCTCACACATTAGCCTCTTAATCCTCTCAAAGGACTGTTGGGCACTCTCAGTCTATTGGAACTCTCCCTTCTTCAAACATTCAGTGATGGGTGCAACAATTGAGCTGAAATATTTAATGAACCTCCTATAGAATGATGCCAACCCATGGAACCCCCTAACCTCAGTGATGGTTTTAGGAGTTGGCCAGGTTTGAATTGCTGCAACCTTCTCTTGGTCTACTGATATTCCTCTCCCTGACACAATGTATCCTAGAAATGCAACCTCCTCAACCATGAAGGTACACTTCTCCAGCTTCCCCAATAACTTCTGCTCCTTCAAGATCCTGAACACTATCTCAAGATGTCTGAGATGCTCCCCCTTGCTGCCACTATATATCAGGATGTCATCAAAGTAAACTACATCAAACCTGCCCAAACAAGGTCTCAATACCTCTGTCATAAGCCTCATGAAGGTGCTTGGTGCATTGGACAACCCAAAAGGCATCACAAGCCACTCATACAGCCCATGCTTTGTTTTAAAAGCAGGCTTCCATTCATCCCCTTCTCTAAGCCTCACCTGATGGTACCCCTGCCTTAGATCGATCTTTGAAAAGATATGAGCTCCACTCAGCTCATCAAGCATGTCATCTAACCTTGGAATGGGGAACCTATACTTGATTGTGATGTTGTTGACTGCCCTGTTGTCAGTGCACATCCTTCAGGTGCCATCCTTCTTAGGCACCAACAGAGCAGGTACAACACAAGGACTTAAGGACTCCCTTACAAATCCCTTGCTCATGAGCTCCTCAATCTGTTTCTGTAGCTCCTTGGTGGCAGCTGGATCACTTTTGTAAGCTGGTCTGTTTGGCAGCACAGAACTTGGGACTAGATCAATGTGATGCTCAATTTCCCTTAGGGGTGGTAACCAATCTAATAACTCTCTAGGAAAGACCTCCTTGTACCTTAAGACTAAAAGCTCAACTTCTGCAGGTAACTTAAAGCCTTCCCCTTCTGCAACCTCCTTAGACAGCAAGATGATTATGGGTTGTTCTTGCTTTATCTCCTTTATCATGGCTGCCTCATATAGGAACAACACTCCATTTATTTCCTCTGGCATATTGGGACTCTCATAACTCCTCTGCTTGGGTGGTAGGTGTCAAGGTGACCTTCTTTCCCCCATGTCTGAAACTATAAGTGTTATCCCTTCCCTGGTGAGTTGTGTTCCTGTAAAACTCACAAGGTCTCCCTAGCAGTAGATGGCAAGAATCCATAGGCACCACATCACATAACACCTCATCCCTGTATACCTTCCCAATAGAGAATGGGACTAAGCACTCTCTTTCAACCTTCACCTCAACCCCTTTGTTAAGCCATCTCAGTTTGTAGGGGTGTGGATGTTCTTGAGTAACTAGGCTTAGCGTGTTTACTAGGGTGATGGAAGCTACATTAGTACAACTTCCCCCATCAATTATAAAGTTACAGACCCTCTCCTGGATTGTGCATCTACTCCTGAATATCAAAGACCTTTGGTCATCCTCCAATGGGGCATGTTGGGAGTGCATGACCCTCCATAGGACTAAGTTATGGCCTATATCAGGATGAGTTATGACTAAGTCCTGCACTGGTTCTTCCTCAGATGTTACCTCTTCTAACTCCATACTTTCATCAACCTCATACTCAACCAGTGCCTCCCTCTCCCACTCTTCTATCTCCATGAGTGTCATGGCTCTCTTAGAAGGGGAGTCCTTCCTAAAGTGGCCATGGCCCTGACACTGGAAACACCTGATCTTGTTCTCAGTTGGGGAGGGGTTAGGTTTAGAGTTCACAACTCCTTTTATCTTGTCTGTGGTTGATTGAGTGGTTGTATTAGGGGCCTCCCTAATTCTAACACCACTATAAGGCCTGTACACAGGTCTAGCAGCAGGTTTAGACACAGCTGGTTTGGTTTTGCCCATCTTCTCAACCCTCAATCCTAGGTTGACAACATCATCATAGGACCATAAGGGTTGCATTCTGACCCTAGCAGCAATGCTCCTATCTAGACCCTCTAAGAATCTGGCGATTCTTTGTTCAAGTTTCTCATTGACCTCACACTGGAGAGTCAATTGTTCAAAGTCCCTTAGGTATGCTTCTACAAGCCTCTCCTCTTGTTTTAGTTTAGACAGTTTGATGAACAGGTCTTGGGTGTAGTCTTTGGTTACAAACTTACTGAGCATTTTCTTTTTAAGTTTTGACCAAGGCCTAAGAGGTTCTTTCCCTTCCTTAATCCTTTGGTGTTTCAAATTATCAAACCGTAAGGATGCATACCCTTTCAGTCTTAACACAACAACTGTAAATGACTTAACATCAGTGTAACCTTTGTATTCAAACACCTTTTCAACATCCCTTATCCATTCTAGTAGGTCATCAATGTTTAAACTACAAGAAAATTCAGGAATTTCTACCTTAAGATGCTTGTCAGTGTGATCTGGAATCTCCTCATAAGTCCTGTTGCTCTCTCCTGAGTCTGATCCTTTTTCCTCCTGCAAGGGCTGACCCTTTCCCATGCCCATGTGGCCACGACCTCTGCCTCTGCCTCTGCCTTTAGGGGGTGGTCTTCCTCTTACTGGGTGTAGGATGTTCTCCATCACAGTGTTTAGAGCAGCCATCACCACATTAACAGTGCCTGCTAACTGGTCAACCTTTCCTTCAATATCTGCAAGCCTCTCTTCACTCATTGGGATATTTTTTGTGTTTTTGTTGTAGTTAGGGAAATAATAAACTCACAACCAAAGCTCTGATAACCAATTTGCAATGATATAATAGGGGCTTTGTATGAATTGACACAAAGTGACTCTCAGACTCAGCCTAGACACAAGGGGTATGGATGTAACCCAGTTCCCACAGCTCAACACCGGAAACTAGACAACAAACTGAACTGACTAAGCCTACTCACCACATCCTAGCACAGGTGAATAACCTTGAGCCAAACAACAAGCAAACAACCCACAGTCTAAGCACAGGGAGGTTTAACTTGCCCACAGACTTTGATCAATAACCACAGCCTAGCACAGGGTATTACCAGGCCTGACTCTCAACTACAGCAATGCACAAGTTGAAATTATTTTAGAAATGAGAAGAATTCTCAGGTTTTTCATTCATTCAATAACTGCCTTCTTACAAAAGAGCAAGGGTCCTTATATAGGCCTCAAACTGACTGATAAAGACCCTAGAATCTCATCTAAGGGCTAGGATTAACTACTGGCATACAACAAACTACTGGCTAACAAATACAGACTGAAAATACAAAAGAAAATAGTAAAACAGACAAAACTGCAGGCTTGTGACAGTGACATACTTCAGCTTGTGTTGATGTTTGGTGTTGGTTTGGAGCTTGTGGACGAGCCTCATTAATGCTCTCTTGACCTTCTTCTGCTGGTTTTCTAAGACTAGGTAAGATAATCAAAAGACTTTTGGAGATGGTCCCTCAATGTCTAACCAAAAGTGGTAAAACTGCTTTATGCTTTTCTGCTTTTCCTGCTGATTTGATTTGGATTTTTAGGGTAGTTGTGGTGTCATCTGGGACATGTTCCCTAGGACTCTTTTGGACTTAGATGGGTAAGGTTTTAGCTGGCCAAGGTAGCAACTGGTGGTTGTGGTGGAAGTTGTGCCTCCCTCAAGTGGTTCCTGCTGGTTGGTTTTGTGAGTTTTTGTTTTGGTGTTGGTGGGTTTGTCTTTGGCTGAGTTTGTTCATGTCTTGGCTCGTGTCCTAGCTATCAAGGTCCTCCATCTTGGCCTTGTCTTGGCTAGCAATCCCTTGTCTGAAGACCTCCCCGTGGGTACCCATACCCTGCCCCCTGACTGACCCTTGAGTATCAACAAAGAACCCCCCCCCCCCCCTTAGCTATCAGTGGCTAGCATTTGGTTACCCTTGGCCTGCCCTCTATCACCATTGTTGAACATTGCTCTGCCCTTTCTCTCAGCTCCTGCTGCAAATTATCGATCTGTAAGTCGAATAAAGATGATTTAATAGATTAATTTACACTAGATTATATCAAAGATAAACACAAAGACTAGATATGGACAGATCTAACCTCTAAAGACATGATCTTGATCTAAAGATGACAAAACCCGCTAATATTTGATTATTAGGGATCAAAACGAACTACCTAAATATGAAAAAGGTGACTTAAATAATACTATTAAAAAAGGTTTTGAAAAAGGTTTGACATAAATCCGACATGAACCTTAGATGAATTAAATAAAGTACAAAATCAAAATACAAAAGATGGGATTATTACACCCTCAGAGTTAAATGTTGACGAAAAGAGAATAACTAAGTTGCGTTTTAATGATAGCTCGACTCGAATGTAAAGAAAGTGCCCTCGTTAGAGGATCGCAATTGATTGAAAGATTGATTGATTAAGTATGTGGTCAAATTGGCCGGTCATGCAAACGTGACAGGAACCCAGATGGATCTGAGCTTACGTGGTCGATTGATCAAGCATGTAGATGTCAAAATGCTTAGAGCAAGGTCTAGAATAGAAAGAGAGTAGAAGAGAAGGGGCTGAACACTCGTGTGCCTTGAAAGTGAGAACGGACCTCTCCTTTAATAAGGAAAATCCAAAGAGTTTTTGAATAACTCGACGTAGGCGCAGTAGGCAAAACAGCCTAGGAAAAAGGGGAAGTAGGCACTGCGACTCTTGGAAGAGACGCAGCACTTGCTGCGTCATTTTCCAAGCAGTTTCCTACTTTGAAAGAAAGATTTCCGCGTTTCTTTTATGGAATTGCGGTAGATCTCGAATTCTTTCTAAATAAAATACGAATATATTTTACCAAAAAATATAAGTTTTGAAATATTAAAATATCCAGAATATTCTCGACGTTCAGACTCGGTTTTAAAAGACGGTTTATAGAAAATGAAGCGGTTTTTGACCCGGACTCCAAATAAATTCTAATGACTGTTAAAACAACCGTATCGGCATGTAGATGACAACCAAGGGGTAGACACAAATATTTGAGCTATCACTTGACGATAAAATTATGAACTGTCATAAATCGTTTCTCATACCAAACATGCGGCCCAATCATCACTGGGTGGTTGGCGGAAGGTGTAGATTTGAGGTATCTACAATAGGAGAACATTTTTTCTTAAAGATCGAGTTTAAGAAAAACTTGCATGAAAGGAAATGGGAAGGGATAAAGGTACGAGTAAAGATATAAGGTTTAATCCACAAAATTTATTTTTTTCAACTTAGGGCTATAGCAAAACAATTTATCCCTCTAACGAAGGTCTTTCACGAGGGACTATCCTACCACAAATAAATAAAATAGGGTACAAACCTAAATTCGACAAATTGACTACTCCCTCATTCATCCATCCTTTCACATATCACGGATTTGGAAAAGAAGAACTGCAACTCAAAACTGAGACCTTTCTCTTAGGTCAGATATTCATCACAACCTCAAAGGGTTCTAAAACCGGAAGATTAACAATGACTTCTCGATACTTGATCTTTTTCAACTCAAATAGCCCACGAGCTCACAATTAACAAAGTACAACAACAAATCGAACATCATCATTGTAACACCCGCAAATGTACCCTATTTTTATAGTAAAAATATTATACAGATACTTTTCAGCGAAATTTAGTTTTAGTTTAGAATTAAATTTTTCCGTGTGTAATTTAGAATTTCCGAGTTTGTTTTCGGACTTTACGCAAAATTCCGAGTAAGTTACGTCTTAAGACGTTTTTAGGCTTTTTCTCATGTTTTCCACTTACTCCCTCATACTCCCCCTTAACCCTAACTCACCCTTATAACCTAACTCCCTCATTCTTTTTCCACTCACCTCTTCTTCCTCATACAAACCACCAAAACCTAAGCTCCATTTTTGATCAAGCTCAAGATCATCACTACTCCTTCGTTCCTTGCTCAAATCCGCTAATTTTTGTCTTAATCTTTCCCTCTCATCGTCCTCTAATTGGTAATAAAATTACCGTCTTTCTCATTTTCAATTTTTCCGTCTTTCTCAAAGGTGAATTATATTAATCTTTTGTCGTCTTTGTATAGTTGGCGACCTTCAAGACTCCGATAAGGATTACTACCTAGTGGAGGAAGACTTAGAAATCGATTGAAGACGCGTAAAGGTAACGGTGAAGGGTTACTCGATATCATTTACAAGTTTTTAATGTGTTTTCTATGTTAGTAATCGTATTTAGAATAAGATTAGTAATCATAGGAATTGGGTTGTTGATGATAGTTGTTGTTAGTTGATAATTGAAAATGAGAATTGATGATGGATGATGATAATTGAAGTTGGTTAATATTCATAAGTGTTGAAGTGATGATTTCGTGCATATGTTGTTGGTTTCAATCACTCGTTGTTGTTAAACTTGTGTGTGGATCTGTTTTGGGGAAGCCATGGTTGAGTTTAGAACAAAATGGAGATGTCTTGACCCAAGTCACAGTCGTGAAACTCATGTCACGAGCGTGAAATAAGAGGCAGACACAATACCCTTGCGTAACAGACATTTCACGAGCGTGAAATGTAAGTCACGGTCGGGAAACTCATGTCACGAGCGTGACATACAAGTCACGATCGTGACGACTGCAGTTTCACTGCACTGACTCCTTTTCGTAAAATGATCATATCTCCTTCGTTATTTGCTTGTTTTGGGCTTGTGACCTACCGTTGGAACCGTAAGCGGATACTCTATCACCTCCAATTGGAATTTCTGCATTTGAATGTCTAGAACTCTAGTGATGACCGTTTGAAGTGGACCCTTGTTTTAGTTGGTTTCCAAACATGTTGTTTCGAGAGAGGATCTATGTTTCTTATTTATTATGCTTCATAAACTTGTTCTAATGCTTATGTATCATGTATTGATTCATTTTTATCATAGTTAAATTTATATAATTCCCTATTCTCATGTTTTGTGACGGTTTTTCATATATCCCACTTTGTGTCGGTTTTACACATGTTACGGTTTGAGCACTATTTGTTATGTGCTTTGTACTCTCATTCCCTTGGCTACCTCCACGTTCGTAAGGCTGGAATGTCAGAACGAGGAGTGTATCCCTACTGCTTAATTGCATGTGTTAGTGGGCATACGACGACGTTGTTAGGAGGCGAACGTTTTGCGTTGATCGACCCGGCCGTCAAATGTTGTATACTTGCGAGGTGGTGTCATTGCATGTAGCGTACCGCTTGTTATGAGGCTTGTGCTCTTTTCCGCCTCTTTCGTGAAGGTTGACCGAATTTGGGGTACTCAGCGTCTATGATTGACCGAGTCTTGGATGCGAAATGTCATCGCTTGTCGAATCGGAAAATGGTTTATTCCGAGAGTCTGGCCAGGTTTAGACTAGGACCGGATATTTATATCATCGTCCTACCAGGAGGAAATTAGTCTACATATACGAAATGTATTGAATCGTGTATGCGTTCAGGGCAATGATTTATCCCGTGGATGCCATTTTAATCATACTTGCATGTACATGGTGCTAGTGCGTGTCATTTACCGTGAGAGATGTCGTCAACGTATTGTACGTTTTAATGGATGATTATATGATTGATTAATTGTGATCTTTGGATGACTTGGCATGGTTTGTTTGTCGAGTCTCAATCTTATCAAACTTATGCCGCTAACGGTGAGATGCAAGCCCTAGTGAGTATATGGTTGCCTAAGAGTGTCTTTCTCGAGTCTACTTATAATCTGATGCGTACAGTTCATATGTCGAGATCTATCTTATCAAGTATATGCCACTAACGGTGAGATGCAAGCCCTAGCGAGTATGTAGTTGCCTAAGGGTGTCTTCCCCGAGTTTGTCTATAATCTGATGATTACAGTTTTGTACTTCATGTGCCGATATCTTTATATATTGAATTGCCTATTTATTCTTATCGTATTTCATATGTATTTCTATATATATGCATGCTCTACTTTCGTATTACCGTTTAAGTATGTTTAATGTGATATGGCTGGGAGAACCCGGAGTTACTCTCCACTAACTGTGGCGTTCATGTTTTTCATGGATGAACAGGTTGCTTGATTGGATGGCTTTTTGCTTGTGGTATTTTGGGTTCGGGTGTGAGCTAGCGGGCGTTGGCCTAGATGAATCACCTCTAGCCGTTGTTTAGCTAGTTTGCTAATCACCTTGTTACTTGATAACATTTTGAGAGACTTCGTCTCTTTGTAGTAAATTCTACTTTGGTTTGTAATTATTTGACATTCCTCGTATTTTGTCTTATCATGTAAAAAGTTTTAAAAACTCCTTATTTTCCGCTATATAAATCACATGCTTGTTATGTTTTATTTCCGCCTTCGCAAGGGTTGTCACAATCATCAACGTCTCAAAATATGTTTTTCAAAGTTCACACCATCGAACTTTACTCCATAATCAATCCTCAAGTAACAAAACTCAACCTATCATATCACTGTGCTATTTAATGAGAGTCTCTGATACCATTAAATAAGGTCACAACACAAACATTATGCAATGAAACTATTCAGAAAACAAGCTAAAACAATTACAAATTGAACTAAGGTTAGACACTTAGAAATTGCTCTGTTTTTGTTTGGACTGGATGCTGAAAGAAGGAGATAGAACCTTAACCAAAGCACAAAGCCAATGGTTGAAGGTTGAACCTTGATCCCAGCACTCAGCTAAGGGTCTAAGCTCACTTCCAAGCACACAGCAATGAAAGCTTTCTCAAGCACACAGCCAAGAGATATCAACAGAAACAATGGTTTCATTTTTTGTGTTTACTTCAAATCTGCTTTTCATTCATTAGAAACAAGCCTTATATAGGCAATAGGATTACATCTTGAACGTCCAAACACATCTAAGGTCAGTAATGATCCTCAAAAGAAAACAAAATAACAACTACAAACTGATACAAACTGAAATAAAGTGAACAACAGAAAAATAGTTCTGAAAGAGACAGGTTCCTTGTTGCCTTGCTGCTGCTTTGTTATATGGTACATAGTGGACTTTTTGCTTGGTGTTTTGGGCCTAAACTGGAGTAGTATTAGTCCCCAAAGTCTGAGCAAAAAGCCCTCGATTCTGCTTGGCCAAAAGAGGAAACTTTGATAGTGACAGCTGAACTGCTCCTGGATAGGTGAGAACTGGACTGGTGAACTTGGCTCTTGTTTTGAGAGGTGTTCCTGGCGTTTTCTGAGGAAGGTTTCCTGGACAAAAAGTTTGTAGACTATCCCTAGAACCAAGCCCCATAGTTGGTTTGAAGTTCCTAAGCTTGGAAGTTACCCTGAGACTCTCCCCAAGGTGCTGCTGCTGACTGAAATTCTTGAGGTTTTGTTGGCTTGTTTTGTGAGTCTGTCTTGTGTCTTGGCTGGCCCTGGCTTGTGTCATGGCTATCAATGGCTCGTGTCATGGCTTGTTTGCTTGGGCCTGGACTATACAAAGCATTGAGATAGTTTTTGACATAGGGTGTGGATGATATTGGATCATGGTTGGATTGATCATAAGTTGGCTGGTCTTGTCTTTGAGCTTGGCATTGAACTCCTGTTGCAACCCCTCCTATTTGAAAAAGATTTGCCCTCAAATCCTCTTCATCCTCAGAGTCCTCCTGATAATGACTTAGATCCCCTACATTGAATGTCCCATGCACCCCATAATTTCCTGGTAAATCTATTTTGTAAGCATTAGGTCCTACCCTTTCAAGCACCTCAAAAGGACCATCAGCTCTTGGCATGAGTTTGTTTTTCCTTTTCTCTGGAAACCTTTCTTTCCTTAAGTGCAACCACACCATATCTCCTGCCTTGAACTCCCTAGCTTTCTTTTGTCCTTTGGCTTTTGACTTATACATCTCATTTGTCAACTCAATCTGTTTCTTGACTTGACTGTGAATCTGCATTATTTGTTATACTCTTTCCTTGGCATCCTAATTGACTTCTTTCCTTATCACTGGGGCTAGGTCTGTTGGCATTAGAGGATTAGCACGATAAACAACTTCAAAAGGGGTCTTACATGTGCTGTGTGATGGAGCTCTATTGAATGCAAACTCAGCCTGTGACAGTTTGATATCCCAATCCTTTAATGACAAAGCAATGATACACCTAAAGATCCTTCCTAGAGTTTTGTTAGTAACCTCTGTCTGTCCATCTGTTTGGGGATGGTATGCTGTGCTGAAGAGTAGCTTTGTCCCTAGGAGCCTCCAGAGTGACCTCCAGAAGTGGCTCATAAACTTAGTGTCCCTATTTGACACAATGCTTCTTGGTACCCCATGCAGTTTTACTATTTCCTTGAAGTAGAGCTCAGCTACCCCCATGGCATCTTCTGTCTTCTTGCAAGCAACAAAATGGGCCATTTTGCTAAACCTATCCACTACCACCATGACTGAGTCTTTGCCTCTTTGTGTCCTAGGCAGTGCCACTATGAAGTCCATCCTGATGTCCTCCCATGGTTTGTTTGGTACAGGTAGTGGGGTGTAGGGACCTGTTTGGAACTGTGACTTGGCTAGTTGACAGGGTTTGCATCTCTTGATAGTATCCTGCACATCACCCAGCATTTTGGGCCAATAGAACTACTCATGTAATATCTCATAGGTTTTTTGTACTCCAAAGTGCGCTGCAAGCCCATTGGAATGGACCTCCTTGACTAGTAACCCTCTGTAAGGACCTCTAGGTATGCATAGCTTGTTTCCTTGGAAGAGGAACCCATTCTGTGTCAAGTATTTACTTCCCTTCTTGAGCTTTCCTTCTGAATACACTTCCCATTCCTCCTTGAAGTCTGGATCTTCCATGTAGAGTTCCTTCATGAACTCAAAGCCTAGGACCCTTTGCTCCATGAATGACAACATCACAGATCTCCTAGAAAGAGCATCAACCACTACATTGTTTTTTCCTTCTATGTACTTGCTTGAAAAGGAGAAGGATTGCAGAAATTCCACCCACTTGGCATGCCTGGGATTGAGTTTGTGTTGGCCATTAATGAACTTCAATGCCTCATGGTCTGAATGAAGCACAAAAGGCTTGGGTTTTAGGTAATGTCCCCAATGATTCAGGGCTCTCACTATGGCATAGAACTCCTTGTCATAGGTAGAGTAATTCAACCTAGCTCCACTAAGCTTCTCACTAAAATAGGCTATGGGCCTCTTCTCCTGAACCAGTACTGCCCCAACTCCTAGCCCACTTGCATCACACTCCACTTCAAACAGTTAGTTAAAATCAGGCAAGCCTAGTATAGGGGACCTGCAGAGCAGATCCTTGATGGTATTGAAGGACTTCTCTGCCTTTTCTCCCCAGGTGAAATCCCCTTTCTTCATACATTCTGTGATGGGAGCCATAATGGAACTGAACCCCTGAATGAACCTTCTGTAGAAGGAAGCCAACCCATGAAAACTCCTGACCTCAGTAACTGTCTTGGGGGTGGACCATTCTCTGATTGCTTTAACTTTCTCAGGGTCAACAGCTACCCCATCTTTTGGGATAATGAACCCAAGGAAATGAACCTCAGGTTGCATGAAAGTGCACTTCTTCAGCTTACCATAGAGCTTGTTTTCTCTCAGAACCCCACAAAGTAACTTCAGATGTTGCAAGTGTTCCCTCTTGCTTGAACTGTAGATTAGAATGTCATCAAAGTATACCACAATGAATTTTCCCAAGTAAGGTCTCAATACTTCTGTCATTAACCTCATGAAGGTGCTAGGGGCATTGGAGAGCCCAAATGGCATCACTAGCCACTCATACAGCCCATGCTTGGTTTTGAATGCAGTCTTCCACTCATCCCCAGCTCTAATTCTTACTTGATGATACCCTTGCCTTAGATCAATCTTGGTGAACACCTGAGCCCCACTGAGTTCATCCAGAATGTCATTAAGCCTAGGTATAGGGAACCTATACTTAATGGTGATGTTGTTGATTGCTCTGATGTCTATACACATCCTCCAAGTTCCATCCTTCTTAGGCACTAGCAATGTTGGCACAGCACAGGGGCTGAGAGATTCCCTGACATATCCTTTGCTAAGCAGCTCTCCCACCTGAGATTGCAGCTCTTGTGTTGCCCTGGGGTCACTTCTATAAGCAGGCTTGTTAGGAAGGACAGCCCCAGGCACCAGATCAATGTGGTGCTCAATTTCCCTCAGTGGGGGTAACCCACTAGGTAGTTCAGCAGGGAAAACATCCTCATAGGCTTTCAGTAAGGCTTGTACCTCTTCAGGCACTTGGTTAGAACCTTCCCCTACCTCCTTGGTGAGAAGGACATAGACTGGCCTAAGATCATTTAGCTCTTGCTCCATTTCTGATTCACTCAACAGCAGAACTTCTTTAGCAGCTTCAGTTAGGAGTGGAGGGTTTCCTTTTAGGATAGGGGGTAAAGGAGCTAAGATGATTCTCTTCTTCCCAAACCTGAAAGAATAAGTGTTGTCCCTTCCTTGATGGACAGCATCCCTATCAAACTCCCAAGGTCTTCCCCACAGAAGGTGACAGGCATCCATGGGCAATACATCACACAAGGCTTCATCAGCATATCCTTTCCCAATAGAAAATGGCACAACACATTGTTGGTCTACTCTAACTTCAGCCCCCTTGTTCAGCCACCTAAGCTTGTAAGGTTGAGGGTGGTCTTTGGT
>JAIUZE010023659.1:0-23024 GCA_022085475.1 Heliosperma pusillum | reverse complement strand
GTTTAACTGCGTTCATAACCTGAAAAGCATATCATATATGTTAAGGTTTTGTATTTTATATATACATTGCTTTTATGTTTTTCATGTTTCATTAAACTCGACATTTCGTGGCTGGGAGAACTCGGAGTTACTCCCCACTGACTGTGGCTTCCGTGTTTATATTTAATGCGGTCGAACAGGTGGTGTATGCATATTTGGGTACATTGACGAGCTAGCGAGCGAAGTATTTACCTTGGACCTATATTCGGTTCTTAGATTGTATATTATTATACACTCCTTTTATTTCCGTATTTATACGGGAGATATGTCTCCCGTCTTGTATAAGTCTTATGTATAATATAAATTTTCTTTTGTAATGACCCTTTTTATTTATGACACCCTTTGTTATGTATTTACATTTTTTTTTTCTTTCCGCAAATTTGAGGGTGTCACACATAATGACTTGGGTTGAAAACCAAACTATCATTATAAAGTACAACAATTGTCTTTCAAAATGGAAGTAAAACCAGTTTCCATGTCTAACACGAAAATCAAAAGTTCTAAAACGACATTCAAAATAACTAGAAAGACATATAGCAAGATAGCGCCAAGCCACTCATAGGTCTCCTCTATGCGGTGCTACATTTGCTCCCTCATTTTGGAAATCCCCTTTAGCTTGCTTTGCCTTGTCTTTCTTCTCATGCCCTTAATCTAATTAGGAGGATGCGAACTACAACTTGTATCAAAATATCAAAGTTAAGATTAATATCAATAACATAAACATCCGGGAGAACTATTATCTACTGGAAGAACTCGTCCAGTCTTAATATCTCCCAAATATCTGGGGCAAATACGTTTCCAATGGCCTATACCATTACAATAAAGGCACTTGTCGTTGGAGGCGACACCCTTCTTAGACTTAGAAGAACTATTCCCAATAGCCTTTCTTTGTCCTTAGAAGATGTGGGCTTGTTCCCTTTGTGTCCACTCTTCTTTAACTTCCCCTTACTTTTGTCATTTGATGTTCAAAACATCTTCGCTAGTACTAGCATGGTAGCCCATATCACGCTCGGTTTGCACAAGCAATTTGTGCAAGTCATGGAGAGTCATGGTGACGTTTTGCATATTAAAGTTCACCCTAAAGTTAAGAAACCCTTTGATAGGAGTGGATTACACGGTCAATCATAAATAAGTTGCTCGGGAATTGCTACTCCTTGTTACTTCTTGAGTATCTCGACATGCTCAATCATTTGAGTACGTGGGAGCAAACATATTGACCATCCTTTATTTTTTAAGGTCGAAAAATTAAGAAGCGACTTCATATTGAATGATCCTAAGAGCTCGTGAAAATTTGGTCACAAGTTTAGTGTAGATCTCATACGTGGAATTCATCTTTATGACATTCCTTTGAAGCTCGACATCTATAGAGAAGATCAAGACATTCTTGATCGTGGCCGATTCTATTTGGTAGGTCTCATAGGCCACCTTTACGGCGTTAGTTGACCTTGAATTTAGGAGCGTTGGGAGAAGCCATGGTGAGGTAACGAAGCTTACCATCACCTTTGGTGGCAAGGCAAAGTTGCCCATTCCAATTCGCGAAATTAGAACAATTCTTTTCGAATTTGAATTGATCCATAAAGGATCTAAGCCATGATACGGTGGAGAGATGTGGTACGGCAGGTCGAACCTCGTTGTCGTTTGCCAACATTGCGAATAAATAAGTTTGACTACAAAATAGAAAATGAAAGAAACATCAGCATTTTTCGTTTTAAATTACTTGTAAACATTTTAAACAAGTTTAGCATTTATATAGTGACCTATATCCAATTACATAAATGATTCCAAGACCCAAATCCTATATTAACTCGGGTTTATGTGAACCACGGACTCCACGACCTTTATTAACATTACTTGATGGGTTAACTCTTTAACCGATTCTACCATTAAAATTCTTGGTCGATGAAATACTTTATTGTCATCTTTAGCCCGGAACACAAGAGCCACGGACCCTAATTTTTCCATTGAGTTCAACCAAATTTCGATGCAATAATGATTTATTGTCCCACTTACCCAACGCAATAAGTTTAGCACCTCGGTGAGCCGAACCTACTTCCTTACGAAATTGGGACTCATGGGTTCTACTATTTGTTAAGGCTAAATCTCAATTAATAAACTAGTGGTCAAGTCAATTTATTATCTATCTCCTTTTAAGTGAGCTAAATAGGTGAACTATCAATAATTATAATTGACGTGGTCGATTAACTCGATAAAATGCATGTGTGATTTATGTGGCGATTTGGCATGCATGTGACATATAAATAAAATGCAAGCATAAAATAAATTCCTAGTATGGCCTTCCTATAAATAGAAAATCAAATAATCTATTTACAAATTCGGAAACCAACTCCATTGGTCCCTTCAACTTCATGCGCACGCCTCCCAAGGACACCGTTTTTTTGGAACGCCTTTCTGAATGGCTCAATCTTTAGGAAACTCCGGGATTACAAATAATTACAAAAATATATAATAAAAATTACACGAATTTCCTATTACACATTTTTAAAAATTAAATATTACAATAAAACAGATACGAGTTCACATTAAATTACAACCGAATCAATTCCCATACATTTCAGGTCATATCGATTAAAAACTAAAGCCATACTAAGACAAATCACATAATTCAAAAATTACATAAATCAATATGACATTCATTCATTCAAAATGCAGCATAATTATATGTAAACTCATGCAATATTAATGTGCCAAATCGCCCTAATAACCTTATATCGTATATAAACCCGGTTTTATGGAAATGCGTGATAATAACCAATTAAAATCACAAATTAATACTTAAATCAAATTCAAGTCCAAGATAATTACCCTAACTGTTTTAGGACTCAAAAAATAGTCTCCACTAATTATTTGACAATAATTCAACTCGGTTTTTCATTATTCCTCGTTTTTTACCCTTATTCACATAACGTTTATGTAATAATTCCAAATTTAATTAAAATAATTTATAAATTTGAAAATTAAAATTTTTAATATTCTGGAACATTTCCAGGAACATATTCATGTCAAAATTTTGGTTAAAAAATTTCTAATCATTTTAGAGAAAAATATAGTTGCTATTAATCGATTTTATCAAATAAAATACTAAAATCACACGAAAATTAATCTAATTAATTTTCAACTTATACATATGATATGTAAAATATTTATGCAACATATGGTAATTTTCTCATGCACAAATTTCATTTTAGCTATTTATGCCAAAATAATCACTATTTATGCCTTTTTAACTATTAAAGATCATAAATCATGCAAAATAAATCATGCAAAATAAATCATATTTATCTCACATTTTACATACACTAGGTACAATATTCATGTGATATTATACTAAAATTTCATGGCCAGATTCGAAGTATCTATTTTTAGCAAATAAAAGTTCATTTTACTCATTAAAATGGATTTATTTAACTAAAAAATATTAAATAAAGCAATAATCTTCCATAAATCATCAAAATGACCTATACTCATTATAGGACCAGGAGGTATAACATGCTTAAAAATTTCGTGACTTTATCATATAAATCACTAAATTTCTAGTTTTATTTTGTTACTTTAACTCGTAAAAACTTTGTAAAACCGATTGGATGCAACATCCATATGCTCTGATACCAATTGTTAGGTTCATATACCTACTCATAAGACTTTTCTTATGAAATACTAATTAACTCTTTAATGAGTTTCCAAGATCTAGTTACATGCAAGCTATAAAACTAAGATAAGAAGGAAAAATCGTTTGCTCACAATGCTTTTGGCCGAAATGGGCACAAGGATAGGACACCTGTGACAACCCTCGCGAAGGCGGAAATAAAACATACAAGCATGTGATTTAATTAGCGGAAATACGATGTTTTTAAAACATTTTTACATGCAAATAGAAAATACGAGGAGTGTCAAATATTACAAACCAAATACAAAATACTACAACAAGAGACGAAGTCTCTCCAAACGTTAACAAAGTAAAAGTGTTTAGCAAACAAGCTAAAATCGTCTAGAGGTGTTTCATCCAGGGACTACGCCCGCTAGCTCATACACAAACCCAAAATATCATAGCAAAAAGCCATCCAAATCAAGCAACCTGTTCATCCATGAAAAACATGAACGCCACAGTTAGTGGGGAGTAACTCCGGGTTCTCCGAGCCATATCACATTAAACGTACATCAAAGGAAATACAAAAGTAGAAGCATGCATATATAGATATACATGTGAAATACGATAAGGATAGATAGGCAATTCAATATATAATGATAAGAGCATATGAAGTACAAGTCCGAATCCATCATGTTATACAAAGACTCGGGGAAGACACTCTTAGGCAACCGAATACGCTCACTAGGGCTTACATCTCACCGTTAGCGGTATAAGTTTGATAAGATTGTGACTCGACAAACAAACCATGCCAAGTCATTCAATGATCAATCATATAATCATTCATGTAATCATCCATCCAAACACACCGACACAATGACGATATCTCTCACGGTAAATGAAACGCACTAGCACCGTGTACATGGCAAGTATGATTAAAAGGCATCCACGGGATAAGACGTTTCCCTGAACGCATACACGATCACATTTCGTATATGTAGACTAATTTCCTCCCGGAAGGACGACGATAATAATACGGTCCTAGTCTAACCAAACCAGGACTCTCGGACAAAAAGAACGTGTTCGATTTCGACCTGTGGTAAGACGTTCCACATAAAGACTCGGTCAATCATAGACGCCAAGTACCCCAAATTCGGTAGATCAATTCACGAAAGAGGCGGAAAAGAGCTCAAGCTTCATAACAAGCGGTGCGCTACATGCAAATAACACCACCTCGCAAGTACACAACATTTGACGGCCGGGTCGATCAACGCAAAGCGTTCACCTCCCAACAAGGTCGTCGTATGCCCACTAACACATGCAATTAAGCAATAGGATACATCCCCGTTCCGACATTCCAGCCTTACGAATGTGGAGGTAGCCAAGGGAATGAGAGTACAAAGCACATAACAAAATAGTGCTCAAACCGTATCATTTGTAAAAACCGACTCAAAGTGGGACATACCAAAAACCGTCACAAAACATGTGATACAAGCAAATGAAATATCATATATTCAAAACATTAATATTATAAGTCACTACGTAAAATTATACGATAAACGAACCATGCGAACTATTACAAATTACGAATTTAGAAAATTATAAGAAATAAAACACAGCCGCGTTGCCGGCCGGTCAGAGGACCGGCGGCCGGTACCCCGGCTCGCGCATCATGCCAAATCCAAAAATCACAAATAAAAGAGCAGCGTGTTCCAGGCCGGTCTGGAGGCCAGCGGCCGGGCACCCGGCCAGAAGCACCTCTTCACACAAAAAGGCAAGTTTGGAAACTAACTAAAACAAGGGTCCACTTCAAACGGTCATAACTAGAGTTCTAGATATGAAAATGCATAACTTCTAAGTTGAGGTGATAGCTTATCCTCTTACGGTTCCAAGGATAGGTCACAAGCCCAAAACAAGCAAGTAACGAAGGAGATATGATCATTTTACGAAAAAGGGTCGGTGCGGTGAGTTCCCAGCCGGCCAATGGGGCCGGCGGCCGGGCACCCGGCTGGGACAACATCAACCCGAGAACAACTATACTTAATTATCCATTTTCAATTATCAAAAATAACTACTATCAACTACCAATAATCGATAACCATCATCAATAATCATCAACTAACAACAATCATCAACAATAACACAATTCCTAAGCTTACTAATCATATTCTAAATACGATTTCTAACATAGAAAACACGTAAAACACGTAAATGATATCGAGTAACCCTTCACCGTTACCTTTACGTGTCTTCAAACGATTTCTAAGTCTTCTTAGTCTCCACCTACAATTAGATAATAAAAGATGAATATAATTCACCTTTGAGAAAGACGGATAAATTGAAAAGCGAGAAAGATGGTAATTTTATTACCAATACGGATAGAGGAAGATGAGAGGGGAAGAATAAGACGAACTTACGTGAATTTGAGCGAGAAATGAAAGAGATATGACGATTCTAAGCTTGGATCAAAATGGAGGCAAGGTTTTGATGGGGTTTTCTTAGAGAGGAAGAAAGTTTGAGTTGTGTGAGTGAATTAGGTTAGGTTGAGTATGAGGTGAGTTAGTGGAAAAAAAGTCAAGAAAAGTCAAAGACGGCTGCTTAAGACGGAATTCACTTGAAATCTCGCGTAAAATCCAAATACGAACTCGGAAATTCTAAATTAGACACGGAAAATTTAATTCTAAACTAAAACTAAATTTCGCTGAAAAGTATCCGTAAAATATTTTTACTATAAAAATAGGGTACATTTGCGGGTGTTACAATCACCCCACCTTTTAAAAGGTTTCGTCCTCGAAACTTGAGAGAAGAAAATAAAAGTATCAAGGACAAGAATCGGTTTTAAGAATTAACAAGAAAACTTTTACAAGGGAAACATTTATGAAACGAGGTTCATCTCGAAAACGGTTTAAAGAAACTTTTCATAAGTGCGAAACTTACTTACGGATCTCAAGAGTGCCCGTCGCGAACGAGAACTCTCATTATCCAAATCAAATCAAAGTCGAATTAGTGAAATCGAAAATCAAAACAAACGCTAGTAAGTGCAGGACTAGTCACCAGACGTCTTTAATAACAAGTCCAAACGTCCCACTAAACGCAAAATCCAAATATAAAAGCAAAAGAAATCTATTTTCTCCAAAAAGAGGATACAAAGTCCATCTTTAGACTTCTTTGAAAAGTTAAATTAGGAATACAATATGGAAATTTGAAGATTTTCTCAAGGATAAAATCAAAATAACAAGGAATTACACGTACATAGAGCGACTCGCACATCTCACACACAATTCAAGGGTAACAAAATATATACAAAACACGCAAAAACGAAAAAAATCGAACTCTTAGGGATAGGAAGATCACGATGAAGTCGGCAGGAAGATCTACAAGAATTCGACATCACTAACTCTACTAAAAACCAAATCCTCAAGAGAATGCAATTTACCCAATTTGCAACTCATCATTTTCAATTATCAGAATTCCTACAAAAAATATTCTATAATCACGAGATTTCAAGCCAATAACCTAATTATTCAGTTCCATTTAGTATCTACTAAAGTCCATCGGCACGGTAGACTCCACAACTAACAATCTACATGTAAAGGAGACTTACCATGAAATTCCTTTATTCAATTTACTTCAAACTCATTATCCTAAATTTACAATGAACTTTCTCATCCTCGAGAGTCAAAACACAATCCACGCAACAAAACATAATTATCTAAGATTCAACTAGCTTTATCCAAAGTCTCACGACAAGGGAAAATCCACAATCCATTATCGCTTATAATGATTCTTTAATACGCCATAACATCCTTAATTCGATCATTACTACGCTCGAAACCTCAAATATAAATAGTCACATTAGCAAAGTATGGTGGTTACTAATTCTCAAGATAAATGGGTTCACCATTCTATCTCTATAATCCATAACAACTGAGCACTCACTATCAAAAGCTTGCAACAAACATTTCTTAATCTCCAAATATGATTCCTTAAGAATAAAAGGAAGTTACTACTTCCAAACAACAAGTGATCAATCACTTGGCAATCAGACAGCCATTCAAATCATCTAATTCATCTAAAACTCAAAATGAATCGATTTTCATTTATGACAATACTCCTCAAATTTTGGAAACCAGCTTAAATTCCCTAAAGCAAAGTCTCTTTTAGAATCCACCAATTAGAGACATCAAATTCTCAAATGATATCCCAAGCAACCGTTATAATACCCAACAACAACGAACTATTATCACGCTCAACTCGATTCCCAAAATAGCACTACAATACCAAACTCCAAATCTAAAACCACTAAGAGAGGATACATTATCACTATTAGGATTCATCCTAGAGCTTAAGTCCTATTTCCCATGATGAAATACAACATGAAATTTGCTCAATCCAAGGACACATATTCTAGCTAAAGAATTCCAAATTACATCACGCTTATTCTCTGAGCCTTACAAACGGGATATCCAATCCACTAGAAAAGAGAAGAAGGAGCAACGAGATATAAAACGATAAGGAATCTCAAGGAGAACACGGGAATAAATAAGGCACGAGATTACAAGAGAGGAACGCTGAAAATAACGAGGTCAAGAAAGAGACAAAGCAGATAGTAGTGTTATGAAGATATCTGAGTAAGAAAGAAGGTACGAGCTTGTAATTTCTTAAAGATCAATCTTGACAAAAACATTCAAGAATGGAAATGAAAAGGGATAATGGCACGAGTAAAGGTTTAAGGTTTAATCCACAAAATTTCTCTTTTCTGACTTAGGGTGATAGCAAAGCAACTCATCCCAATAACAAAGGTCTCTTACAAGGGACCCTCGTACCACAAATTATCAAAGTAAGGTACACCTAGATTTAACAACTCGATTACAATCCAATTCATCCATCCTTTCATATCACACGGATTCCCAAATGCGGAATTGCAACTCAAGCATAGTAACATTCCTTAAGCTTAAATATTCAACACAACCTCAAAGGTTTCTTTAACTGAAGGACTAACAAATACTCCCTTATACTCGGTCATTTTCAACTCATATAGCCCACGAGTTCATTATTAACAAAGTACAACCTCAAGTCAAACATCATCATTAACGTCCCAAGGTATTTCCATCATAGCTCAGATCATCGAATCTCACTCATATCTATAATCCTCAAGTAATATGGTTCAACTTAAAACGAAACCTTACTACTTCAAACGAGTCTCCGATACCATAAGATAAGATCATATCTTTAAATCAAAGAACTATAGCCAAATGCTTTTCCACCAAGCCTATACTCACAAACACACAATAGGAAACCACAAGACGTCAGTTAACCTCAAAAGTATTTCGCACCTCAAGATATCATTCAAAGCTTCTTATTTACACCAATTAGACCTATCATAAGCATGGTCTTCAAAACAATACTAAACTTCTAAGTCCAAAAGACTAAATTACTAATGAGTTAAGAAGTCATAGCCAACTCATTCAACCTTACACCATCGAATATCGTGAACTATTTACACACAAGTCATTGCAAGCATTTATACATTAAAATCATTAAATATACCTTACCATACTTTCCTCAAGGATACCAACTCTCACCACTATAGGGTGAAATTAGATCTACACCATTTTCCTCAAATCACAAATTCATTCTAACAAACACTAATATTCCACAAAGTTCAAAATTCCTCCAACCAAGTATAATATACCACAAACAAATGGGTATGGCATCCACAAAAATGTTACAAGAGGAAGGTAAGGATACCAATGGTAAGATGGAGGAAATATCAAGAGTAATTTCCAAGAGGCAAACAAGTTGGAAGAGAAAGAAGCACCTAGATAGAAGGAAGAGAGCATAATACATTAAGGACGAGAGAAATCATCGATGAGGAAGAAATACACTTCAATTAGGCTTGTCAATCTTCAAATCTTCGGTAGAGGATACTTCTTCTAGGTAACACATGATCCACCTTAAGACGGTAGATATAAATAAACATAACATCACTCAACACAATCAACAAACAAGTTAGAACCTAACAAACATCAAGCACACCAAAGACTACCAAGTAAAGTACTTAACTTCTACCCATCTCTCATTTATTATTTCAAGGTCAAGTAGTTTAAGTTTAGGGTTCACGTGTGTGCGTCGGGAGCGATAAAGCTCTGATACCAACTGTCACAACCCTCGCGAATGCGGAAATAAAACATACAAGCATGTGATTTAATTAACAGAAATACGATGATTTTAAAACATTTTTACATGCAAATAGAAAATACGAGGAGTGTCAAATATTACAAACCAAATACAAAATACTACAACAAGAGACGAAGTCTCTCCAAACGTTAACAAAGTAAAAGTGTTTAGCAAACAAGCTAAAATCGTCTAGAGGTGTTTCATCCAGGGACTACGCCCGCTAGCTCACACCCGAACCCAAAATATCATAGCAAAAAGCCATCCAAATCAAGCAACCTGTTCATCCATGAAAAACATGAACGCCACAGTCAGTGGGGAGTAACTCCGGGTTCTCCGAGCCATATCACATTAAACGTACATCAAAGGAAATACAAAAGTAGAAGCATGCATATATAGATATACATGTGAAATACGATAAGGATAGATAGGCAATTCAATATATAATGATAAGAGCATACGTAATACAAATCCGAATCCATCATGTTATATAAAGACTCGGGGAAGAAACTCTTAGGCAACCAAATACGCTCACTAGGGCTTACATCTCACCGTTAGCGGTATAAGTTTGATAAGATTGTGACTCGACAAACAAACCATGCCAAGTCATTCAATGATCAATCATATAATCATTCATGTAATCATCCATCCAAATACACCGACACAATGACGACATCTCTCACGGTAAATGAAACGCACTAGCACCGTGTACATGGCAAGTATGATTAAAAGGCATCCACGGGATAAGACGTTTCCCTGAACGCATACACGATCACATTTCGTATATGTAGACTAATTTCCTCCCGCTAGGACGACGCTAATAATACGGTCCTAGTCTAAACCTGGCCAGACTCTCGGAATAAGACGTGTTCCGATTCGACATGTGTTAAGACGTTCCACATCCAAGACTCGGTCAATCATAGACGCCGAGTACCCTAAATTCGGTCGACATTCTCGAAAGAGGCAGAAAAGAGCACAAGCCTCATAACAAGCGGTACGCTACATACAAATAACACCACCTCGAAAATACACAACATTTGACGGTCGGGTCGATCAACGCAAAGCGTTCACCTCCCAACAACGTCGTCGTATGACCACTAACACATGAAATTAAGCAGTAGGATACATCCCCGTTCCGACATTCCAGCCTTACGAACGTGGAGGTAGCCAAGGGAATGAGAGTACAAAGCACATAAAAAATAGTGCTCAAACCGTATCATTTGTAAACACCGACTCAAAGTGGGACATACCAAAAACCGTCACAAAACATGTGATACAAGCGAATGAAATATCATATATTCAAAACATTAATATTATAAGTCACTACGTAAAATTATACGATAAACGAACCATGCGAACTATTACAAATTACGAATTTAGAAAATTATAAGAAATAAAACACAGCCGTGTTGCCGGCCGGTCAGGGACCGGCGGCCGGTCAGAGGACCGGCGGCCGGTCAGAGGACCGGCGGCCGGTCAGAGGACCGGCGGCCGGTACCCCGGCTCGCGCATCATGCCAAATCCAAAAATCACAAATAAAAGAGCAGCGTGTTCCAGGCCGGTCTGGAGGCCGGCGGCCGGGCACCCGGCCAGAAGCACCTCTTCACACAAAAAGGCAAGTTTGGAAACTAACTAAAACAAGGGTCCACTTCAAACGGTCATAACTAGAGTTCTAGATATGCAAATGCAGAAATTCAAAGTTGAGGTGATAGCTTATCCTCTTACGGTTCCAACGATAGGTCACAAGCCTAAAACAAGCAAGTAACAAAGGAGATATGATCATTTTACGAAAAAGGGTCGGTGCAGTGAGTTCCCAGCCGGCCAATGGGGCAGCAGCCGGGCACCCGGCTGGGACAACATAAACCCGAGAACAACAATACTTAATTATCCATTTTCAATTATCAAAAATAACTACTATCAACTACCAATAATCGATAACCATCATCAACAATCATCAACTAACAACAATCATCAACAATAACACAATTCCTAAGCTTACTAATCATATTCTAAATACGATTTCTAACATAGAAAACACGTAAAACACGTTAATGATATTCGTTACCTTTACGCGTCTTCAAACGATTTCTAAGTCTTCCTAGTCTCCACCTACAATTAGATAATAAAAGATGAATATAATTCACCTTTGAGAAAGACGGATAAATTGAAAAGCGATAAAGACGGTAATTTTATTACCAATACGGATAGAGGAAGATGAGAGGGGAAAAATAAGACGAACTTACGTGAATTTGAGCGAGAAATGAAAGAGATATGACGATTCTAAGCTTGGATCAAAATGGAGGCAAGGTTTTGATGGGGTTTTCTTAGAGAGGAAGAAAGTTTGAGTTGTGTGAGTGAATTAGGTTAGGTTGAGTATGAGGTGAGTTAGTGGAAAAAAAGTTAATAAAAGTCAAAGACGGCTTAAGACGGAATTCACTTGAAATCTCGCGTAAAACCCAAATAAGAACTCGGAAATTCTAAATTAGACACGGAAAATTTAATTCTAAACTAAAACTAAATTTCGCTGAAAAGTATCCGTAAAATATTTTTACTATAAAAATAGGGTACATTTGCGGGTGTTACAACACCTTCCTATTCTTATTCTTGAGCTAAATCACTATGGGATGAACTTCTTCAAGCTTCAAGTGTAGAAGCACTCCTCTTAGTTGCACCTAGACTATCCCAAAATCACCTCTTATCTTATATTACTAGATAATATAAGAGGCTCCCTTATATCAAATATATTATCACTACTACTAGTAATATCATGAGTATGAATATGAGAACTTGGATTTAAAATAACTTCCTTAAGTTGTTTTTTTAGAGAGATAAGTTGCTGTGTAAAAAATCATCATCTTGTATGCGAGAAAAAGATGAGAACTTATTCTCATTTTCTCACCTTGGGAGCCGTCAGTTATGGGACAAAGTGAGGGGACAAGCATGCCTCACTTTTTCTCTTATAAAAAGACAAGGGTAGGTCTTAGGTAATTAGGGTATTGATTGTGTCTTGACAATTAATCAAAAAGTATAAACACCTTAATTCCCAACCACCCAAACCCGCCTCCATTATGTAATATGGGATCCCATTTTAACTTTCACATATTGTCATTTGTCAAATATGTGACATGTGACAAGTTGCATGTAATTGTGCTTATAAAAGTGTATTTAACTAATTAAATATAATCTTATAACAAATAAATTACACTCAACATTTTAAGTAATAATTTGTAATTACATGTATGTAAAATGGATCATGTCACATATTGTTAATATAATCTTTAACTTATTGTACTTACAATTAACCAATCATTCTTATCTCTAATGTTTCGTAAACATTATTCAACTTTGGTAATATAACATTTAGTTACTAATATGTATCTTATTTAATCATATTACAATAAGATACAATTCTCATATATAATTTGAACTCGTTCAATTAACGGATTAATTAATTTGTATCACTATACAATTAATTAATTTTCATAATTTGGGAATCGTCCTTTCGGTGTGACCTCAAGGGATCAACTGATCGCCACCGTCATACGACAGTAATGTCAAACTCTAGTAAGCCAATCATTACCGATTAATGTGGACTAGTTGACTATAATGTTAATCATCCCTTTGTATTCTTGTTAATGAGATTTAATTAAGTGATCGCACTATTGTTGGGGACACTTTCTCCAACAGTTAGTTGGATGAATATGAAACATGTGGAGTGACAAGAGATTATGTATGGAAAAATAAATAAATAAATAGGGTAGTTAACTTTATTAAAGAAGCAGAGTAGATAAGATCAGTACGTAATTTGAGCTTATAGATTGTGATCATCATAACTATGGGCTATATAGTCTAAATGGCCATAAAGAGTCGTTGATTAATTCTAATTAAAGAAAGGGAGAGGATATACGCCATTAGAGAAGGCAAGAGAAGGTGATGAACACGAGGAAGAGTGTGATCTAGTGTGGAATTCGAGTGGGATTTCAATGGTGATAATTATGAGGATTTATGTAGTACACGTGGGTACAGTCTGGTTATTAGGAACATACATGCTAACTATATCGTGGATATTTATAATTAATTTATCTAAGACAATAAAAGGTGAATATTAGCTTGGGCAATTATTAGCCTATTTATTATTAATACAAAGATGGATACTTGAGTTGATACAATGTTGGCCTAATGACTATGAAATAAGATTGGTTGAATAACCTTGGATGCTTAGTCCTGATGGTACAAATGATTGTTGAGATATCAGTTGTATGAATGGTAGTACGAGATGACGTATACGTTGTTGTTATCTAGTTTTAAAGAAGAATTTCAATCATGTGAATAATAATATGAGATGTTATACATATGATTGTTGTCTAATTAATTGTAGGTGATATAAACGCTACATGTAGTAGAATGAGATATTATCCATGACATTGAAATCGATTTGAGATCTTTAAGTCTCATATGTTGAAGGAGTGAAATGAGACACTATTTGTTTAAATGATATCACCAAATATTATGTCTCTATCTTTTATTGGAACGAAAGTAGTGTGTTTGGAAAGAATAATATTTATTACAAATAAAATGGACACTGGGATAGTTGTTAACTGTGTGGTGTGATCTTGTGTAGTAAGTTGGATATTTACGTGTCCTAAGATATTAAGAACAAGCGATTACCAATATACTTCAGATTATGATTAATTGTGAAAAGAGGATGTAATGTCGCGAGAAGTCAAAAGAGGATATGAGGCTTATATACAATTATTCACCAAAGAGCAAATGGAGTTAATATTTGTGATGAAGTTAAAGATATGATTAAGGATACATATTTCATGGAAAAGTAATGGACATGACCAATGGAACTTGAGTGAAAGATAGAAGTCTAACGTAGCATGATATGGATTGAGATTCTTGAGAAACACTTGACTATTTGAGATAACTGTTATAACAATCTGTAAAGAGATTTCGTAGTTGTTGGAGGCTTGTAGCATGTAAAGAAATAAGGTTTTAAGTAAGTTATACTAAGAAGAATGTTATCAATTATGGTAATTGACCAATGGAGAAAATCTAAGGGTGAATTTTCGAGGAAACCTTATTGGCCCATTAGTGTTTTGACGTCAATAGAGAATGCTAAAATTAGTAGAGTATGTGTTGGTTTTAATGATCAAGAAGGGATTTGGGATATACCATAGTTTGTGGATATGAGATGATGGATAAATAAATTGTGAAGTTCTCGAATAACGGTTAATTAAGGCCGCTAAATTAATTTGAAAATGTGATAAATGGAGTGTTATGAGGCTTAAGGTGAATGATGATACAACAGTGTAAATTCGAAGAATTAAGTTAATGATTACTAGAATTTCATGCGGAATTGGATTTAATGAAATTATTAATAGTTGTATATCATTTGGAGATTTGAGGATACAAATTTGTTTCCATTTTTGAGGTAAAACAGATGAATTTAAGAGTTTTGGGTTAAAGAAGTTGGTAAGACCGCAAGAGGTTAATGTATGTTGTGGAACACGTGTATATGTGTAATTGTAGATGAAAATAATAAAGATAGAAGATGCAATTTGATGAGAGAGTAAGTAATTATCGTTTCTCGCGAAACTAGAAAACGGACCAACATAGCGATCGATTATTGACCATGAGTAAAGAACGGGAATTAACCATGAGTGGTAGATATATTGTTGTTGTTTAGGGTATCACCTAGGAGAAGGGTGATGCAATTTCGTAAAAAAAGGAAAATTAAGCCTAAAACCATAGGCCAATAGGAGACCTTGGAAGTAATTGAGGAGATGTTATCGTCAACCAATGACGCCCGCACTTAGGAAGCCGAGGAAACCTTGGAGCTTAAGTACCCAGAACTATTCGAGCTAAATATTTAGTTACGAGGACGTAACGTTCTTTAAGGGAGGTGGGATGTAACACCCACGTCTTTCCCTCGTATATTAAGGAATGAGGCTATACTTATTGCTCCTAGAGGGATGTTTTAACTTCGATGACGAAGTTTGTTTTTAAGGAGGGTAGATTTTAATACCCGTAAAATTTGTCAATATAGATAAAACGGAAATTGAAAATTAAGCGTAATCGAATTTAGCAATAAAAGATTTTAAAAGAGTAAAATCAATGGAGATAAAATAGAAGATCTAGTGGCGATATAGTTATCGATTCGTTGTTAATCGGGTACGAGTTTGGGGAAAGTAATTAATAATAAAATATTAATGTGGAACATTATAAATATATATCTATAAAATAAAATCCGTACATAATAAAATTTGAAGTAGAACAAATAAAATCTTGACGTTAGTAGTGAGTAAAAAATGTCGAACAATTGTGTGCGTAATAGACCGTCGCGCCATTTATAATTTGCGTCGCCCAAACCCGTCTCCCATGCATCACAAATCTGGAAAATATAAGCCATAATCATGCCTAGGAACCTACCTACTTGAGCATGCAAAATGGACTAATATATGCAAAGATTCCCTTCCCCTTTGTCCCCCATTTGTGACAACACACACGTCCCCATTCACTCTCTTTTTCTCTTCTGAAAAACACACTTACCTAAACACTCAACCCTCATTATTTCCTCCACTCCATCAGATTTCAAACACCATTTTACAAAAAAAATAGAGAGAGGTTAGAGGGAGAAAGAGAGTAAAGAAGAGAAGGAAGAAGAAGGAGCATTGTAGGTGGAGGATCTTGCCTAGCTTATGTTCTTCACCATGTAAGGATAATTCAAAACCATATTATTTCTTTTCCAATATATTCACAACACATACACATATTTTTCTTAAACTATAAACTTCAACAAACAAGTCTCCATTCATGCATGCATAGATCTAAGCAAGTAACAACCATTAAAGTGTCGAAATCCGTATACAAAAGTTTGTCAAATTATCATGTATCGTTTGTAAATGAAAATCATACACTAAAACGTGATTCTGGACAAACCAAATCTGCATGTCCCAATGTTTGAGTCTTAAAATGTAACTTAAAGTCTTAATGAAGACAATCCCTTTTACCACAAAACACTTCAATGAGTATAGAGCATTTTAGGCTCTGGAATCAACTCCTTTCATTCTGTTAAGATAGATCTATGCGTTGTTACTTTTGGTATCTTGAAATCCGACACATTCTGGAAAAACATGATTTTGGGTTTCTTAAACTCAGTTTTAGACTTCGATCAACAAGCACTTAAAGTGAGTAGACTCATAAAGGAATCTACAAAAACTTACCATGCCTTAAAGTATGATATTTTCAATTTATTATGATTTTTACAAATTCGTTCTATAATCTTTAAAAAAAAGAGATTAATGAGTGTAATAGTTTTACTAGTGAAAACTTGTCATCTTCATAAAAGGCTTTTGAAATTATACTTACTAACATTTTTAACATCCCGCCTTTTAATATGTTAAACTACTAGTAGAGCACTTTAGACTTTCGATTCTTGGCGTTACGATTTCTTAAAAATATTTCCCACCTACTAACATATTAAGACTCGTGTTTGGACAGATTTTGTTAAACGGTTAATTAGTACACCTTAGAGACCTTTTTAGTCTTTGGCCCTGTTCATATTAAAGTTAAAGGACATCTCAAGGAATCCAACCCCACATACCACTTATCAAAATGATTAGTAACGAGAGAGATATGACAATTTAAAGTTTCTGTTTCCGACAGCAAAATCGTGAAGGGTAGTTAGGTTAATATAACTTGCTTAATCTCATTGCATGTATGCTTATTGACTAAACCAAACAATAAATGAATTAATAAATCATTCATATACATTCTGTTCTTATGCTAAATCATATTTATTGACTATAGAGCGGGATGAGTTAGTTAACGGAACTTAACATACTAGAAACCGTATGAAACAAGTAATGTGAAACAAGAAAGTTAAGAACCGACTTGGATACATTAGTAATCGATATTTTATACATACTGTAGACTCGGAATTTGTAGAAGAGGCGTTGTAACCGCTCCCTAAGCAACCTTGTGAGGTAAGGGAAAACACTAATCCGTACACTATTCTTGAACTATTGAGTATTGTTACGAATGTTTTAATATTTAATATGCTTGTAATGATTGTGTTATTAGTTGTAATTATTGTGATGAAAAAAATATTGAAGATAACTGATATTGCCCAATCTCTTGAAAATGGAATCGTGTTTGAAATGAAATGAAGGACTTATGATTTTTAAGAGTTTTGAAAACCAAGACCGTTTGATCTTTTGTACACGTTATGGAAATGTTTAATTTCAAGGAAATGAATTTAATTGTTTAGAATTGTTTTGATATTGGTTCTGAAACGGTTTTGATAGAGGGGTAGGTTGTCCCAAATAAGGGACCTCCTATACAGAGCTTTTAGTGGGGGTTAGTTGATCGAGACCCCGTCCTCTTATCTTCTTCCTTGGGGTTGGCCCTTGGAGGGGTGTGCACACTCGAGATGTTTGGACAGTTTAGTACATGATTTGGGGAACCTCGTCTTATCCGGACTAGGGCGAGGGGACCCTCTCCATACGGCCTCTATCCAAGTATACCGATGATGGAAACTTGTCGAAAGAAATGTTTTCTTTCAAATGGAAAAGGTATTTGAAGGAATGTCATTCGAAAAGTTTGGAAACACTCATGATTTCTTCTTGACTATATGAAATACCACATGTTGTTATTGAAAATTCTTATATCTCATACATTGTTTTAAAAATGTAATTCAAGTTACTATTCTACAACTTACCAATTTCTTTTCGGATTGTTTACCTTACTCAACATTATTGTTGACCCTTCTTTTATTTTGTCCTTGATTGGACGTGCGATGACCACAAACTGTGTGAGCAGATAGTATGACAGGTACTTGTGGAAAGTAGAGTCGAGAACTCTTGGGAAGAGCGCGCTATCATGGAATATTTGAAGTTTGAACTTTAAAAACATTTGATGGTTTTTTAGACTTATAACTTTGATTTTTCCGCTAAAGTTGGAATGTTGTAATCGGATTTTATCACCTTGGTTTTTATTCATATGGACTTTTATCCTTTTTGCTTTAAATCATGGTTCTATTTCCACATTTGATTACATTGTGGCACACCTATTATCCTGTTTTATATGAAATTGGAATTTTTAAACTAAGAGGATATTGGGGGTGTTACAAAAGCCCACACCGCTGATAAAAATAGTGTTTATTGTTTGGGATTGATGTTGAATTAATGGCTAGCATTGATGTGTACTATGTATAATTATTTTTGTTTTTTATAATGTTGTACAAAAGGCGACATAAGGGATGAATCTTTAATTTATGAAAAAGGAAAAAATGCGAGGGTTAACTAGGGAAAAGTATATTGTGCCCAGTAAAATACGTATTGCGAAAATCAATATTCTTTTTAACTCAATAAGTTATAATGAAAAAAGTACAACAATAACTAAGTTCTTAAAAAAACACTTAAAGATATAAGGCAAAAAAACAATCAACAAAGAAACATTAAGAGTTAGACAAAACCTTTTATAAGAAAAACTTACAAATTTCTACGCTTCTTAAGATGATAAACTTTAGCCAATTCTGTTACTTAATCTAACTTCGTGCAAATAATGAACCCTCCTAAATTTTGTTAGATGATGGAAGATTATTTCATAAAAATATATGAAATCTAGAATCATCATAAGTTCAAAAACCACTTCTACATCTATCTATTTCTATACCTTGCAGGCAAGTGCAAAAATTCCTAAAAATTGCACAAACACATATGAGTAAGGAGCAACTTTTATAGGTTTCCCAGATTTAACTCTTTGAGGTTCCAGTTGAGGGATGTCACCCGAAGAAGTAAGCAATAGGGCTTGTCCATTTAAAAGTATTGTTTGGCTTTGATAATCTCCATTGGGAGATGTCAAATGAAACTCTTCCCTCTCAATTCCTTGCTTCGAAGAACTCGTGATCGAACCATCTTGTGTGGAAACGCTTATTTCATACGCTTTATCTTCTAGGTTGAGTATAAGCAATGTAATTCCTCCCTACATGCATTTAGTTACATATTAATGAAATCGGTCAAAATTAGTCTGTTGTCTAAGAATATATTATCTAGCTTTGTTTTTCTTGCATATGTCAGATAGTTGATAGATGAATCATCTCAACCAAAACCTTAAGGTGATGGTTGAGGCCCATATATTATAGTTATATTCTATTATACCCCCTCGTTTGAATGCCCATTGGGCTTGAAGGGTGGTTGGTTAGTGCACAGGCCCCCCATACCATGTGCGGGTTTTTTTTTCCACTTGGTGAGTTTGTGAGAATATTGGGGGCTGCCAGGGTTTGAACACGTGAGCTTCGGTCACTCGAGCTCTGATACCATGATAGATGAACCATCTCAACCAAGGTGATGGTTGAGGCCCATATATTATAGTTGTATTTTATTAATAGTTTCTCTAGTCAATTTCGTTAATCCTACCACTCATGAATTATTCTGAAACCCGGTAAAAGTAAAATGATCTAATTGAGGTCAATGGCTCTTTATAAGAACAGTATTCTTAAGATTGTTTGTAATATGGTATGTCATTTCATATTGTCATTAAAAGGTGATATAGTTAATAACGAACGCATATCTTAAGAGCTTTTGTCATCTGAAGTAGTAATGAAAGTTCTTACAGATTGCCTCGAGCAAAGAGTGTATGCGCGAATTTTCGGAGGTCCGGAAACTTTAGTTTCTAAGACCCTTTTCCCCATCAAACGATGCCAAAGTAACGAACTGCAAGAAGCAAGCATTTCGGGTTATTTGTCAATATAGGCATTTAGAAAACATAAGCACAATTCTATATAAAGAGTATGCATTATCGTTGTAAATAACACACGTTTTATTTTAATGTTTGGCAAATTTATGTGTATGGTGTTATGAGTCACATAAAAAATATTATGTAATTTCCCCATTTTTAGTGATAGAAATTGAGCCAAACATATTTTGTATCATCATGTTTCGCAGCTTAGTAACATTGAGTTTAGAGTTTTTTTTTTATCAAAGACAACCTTTAAGAAAAGCGAAATTTCGAACTCCTCCTTTTAAAAAACTTTTGTCAAACACAACCTTTAATAATATTTTTTATGAAACAAGACATTTTAGCCGTAGTACTCAGCATTTTAGCCTGCAGAGTTTTACCACTTAAAATAGCGTTGCTTTCAGTCAATGTTTGAGATAGCAAATGAGGTCGGTTTGAAGTATTCTTTTACTCGTTGGAAAGGTGCGAGTACATGACTTATAGGCAGGGGCGTCTCAAACTTTTGGGAGGCCCTGTTCTAGAAAGTTAACGTTGGTCATAAAATTATTTTATCCTTATGCAAGCGTATTTTTTTTTTGCAATAGCCGACATATTTCGCGGTAATACTTAACGAAGACATAGATAATTGAATATTGTTTTTTCCGCTCTAGATCTACTTACGCAAAATTTGTGCCTTATCCGCCTTATTAAGATACTACACATTGACATATTGTGCATAAATGTTTGGAAAATCATACAACATACATATGTCGATCTAATACCATATTTGGGGAGCATAGATTTAGCGGTTCATGATAATATTCATATCTTCAAAGAAAATTTGAATATGTATTAGATAAACAAATTAAATAATGTTATCCGGTCTCATAATGATATGAAAATGGGTGGAGACGATAATAACTCAACAAAAGTTATTTTATAATAATATAGTAATAAAGGAAAAATTGGAAAGCTAGAAAACATGACGTATTTGAACAAGATGAAAAAATAAAAAGTATAGAACTACAAGACCGGTAGTCGAACATGGGCGGATTGAATAATGCGGAGTAGTTGCAAAGTCTAACACTTGAACCATTAGACCAAGTTCTTATGATGACTATATTTCAGTGTTATATTCATTATAATGTTAGAGCTACGTTAGTGAGGCCCATCAGGTTTGGAGGCCCGGTTCTTGGGCTCCGCCTGAACTGGGCCTTAGCCGCCACTGCTTATAGGGGTTCTCAACGCGGTCATAAAAGGTGGCCTTGTGTGTGGCCCATTGGTGCGAAAAGTAAGATAGTTAGAGAGGGTTGCTTAAGTGCGGGTTTGGAGCAGGTGGTTAAGGATTTTTTTGTGGGTCTTTTAACGGGTTTTTGATGATTTGTTTTGTCTAAACTTTGGTAATTAGGTAGAGGGACATACAATATAGGTCGTAGTTGTGGTTTTTGTGGTGGTTCTTCGTTAAAAGTGCTGGTCCTAGGGAGTGAATTGACTCCCGGGGGGACTAAATTATTCCTCTCTTACCAGCCTTACTTTACACATCAATCAACCACATCTAAGGTCATCTTTGACACCGTGTTGACAACCCTTGTAAAGCTTGCACTTCCTCCTTTCTGACGTGTCAAATAAAACTTCAAACCGACCTCGTTTACTATTTCAATCATCGAGTGAAAGTCATCCCATAGAAAGTGGTTAAACTCTGGCAAAAATGCTGAGGCTTCCCGCCAAAATGTCGTGTTTCACTAAAAAATATTTAAGGTTGCTGTTTGGCAAACATTTTTTTTAAAAGGTATTGGTTGAAATTTTGTTTTTTTCTTTAAGGTTGTGTTTGACAAAAATCCTTGAGTTTATTATAGAGTTACAAATTGAAGAAATTAAAGGGAAAGTGTTAAGTACGACAATTAGGCCACTACATGTGGCCTGAACATTAGGTTTGCAAAGGTCAGGTTAAAACACACATGGAAACTGATTTTTGATTCCAGTTTTGCCTCACTTACCTACAACTTAGAGATAATAACAATACCGTTTCATGTAAATTTTGGTATATTCCCTAAACACTTACTGAATCCGGAGTACTAACGACCTTTAAACCCGGACCCGCACGGATTATCATCAAATTATGCACTATAGAAACAAACTAGGTTTGGAGCACGGCTCCGTCCGGGATACCTCTGTTTAGTATTTTCATTTTAATTTTTGAAACAAAATTACAGCATTGGGTTAAACTTGCCTATTTATACATTTACCATTTATAATATATTTTTCTATAATATAGAGGTAAAATTACCAAACAATTTTTCACACATTCACTACTCTCCTTGTTAATATTATTACTTTCACTACATCACACGGTTAATACTATTACTTTGACTACCCGATAAATTACTATCATTAGTTTGACATCTCTCGCTATTTTTCTATGATACAGATGTAAAATTTATCAACCAAATTATAAGACAAAACATTCACTACTCCTGCT
>JAIUZE010023658.1:0-10582 GCA_022085475.1 Heliosperma pusillum | reverse complement strand
GGTGAGAGGAAGTGAGAAGAGGGATTTATTTGGGTTTTGAATTATTTGAGTTTTAGTTAGAAATGAAGGATTGATATTATGTGGGATGAGAGACAAGTTGTTGAGTGGAAAATATTATATAGTATATTGAATTAGGATTGAAATTAGTGGTTAATTAGTAAAGATGAAAGAATGTGGAAAATAGTCCATTAATCCTATTTTGGGAGCACAAATGTCAGCCATCCATCTCCCTCATCTAATGGTCCAAAAAAAAACTCAAGGACTTTAAGGATATGGGTGGACTCAATTGATTCTTACTATATATATATAGAGAGGTATGTTCAAATGAGTCTATCCCTTTCTTTTGAGTCTTTGAGTCTTAATCCAAGCCTTTGGATCAAGATGATGAAAGGCTAGGATTAAATCAAAATGAAAGGCCAAGATTGTGAGACACACACAATCTAATTTCCTCAAACCCTAGTACAAATACCTTCCACCCACTTCATTTCTTTCATTTACACATACTTCACTCTCTCTCTACCTCCCTTATCTCTCCAAAAAAAAACCCAAAAAAATACTCCCTCACCTACCTCCACCGGCCACCACCTTCTTCCGTCAAAGCACCGACGACCTCCTCACTCCTACCACCACCTGCCACCACGCGACATTTCCCCCTTTCACCGCCTCCTGCACCGTCACCTACACTTTCGTTCGACCACCTCACGCCGTCACCTTCACCGCCACATCCACCATCATTTCCTTCCCCCGTCCAGCCGTCTGCCTGACCGTCCTCCGCCTCCTCCTCCCTGTCTTCCCCTCTTTCCCCGCCGTCCTCTACCTCTCCAACTTTCAACTTTTCTCATTTTTTTCAGATCTGAAATATTTGGGTCTTAATAGTGTTGGTTGGTGGAGGGGAAGCGCGTGGGGTGGTGGTTGGAGGGGTGGTGGCGCTTTGAGGATGACGACCTCCGTCCGCCTCCTCTCTTCTCTTTTTTTTTTTTTTTTTCTGATTTGTTATGTCCTCTCGTTTATGTCCTCTCGTTTTATGTCCTCGTTTTTTATTTTTCAAATTTGTTATGTTTCTTATTTTTCTTTTAGATCTCATTTTTTCATTTATAATATTTTTTGGTTCTTGATCTAGTTGTTTATTTTCATATTCACATTTTTCTTTAATCTCGTTTTTCATTTTATGAACTTCTGATAAATTTCTATTTTTTATTACATATCTCGTTTTTTTTGTTTTTTTGTTCTCTTTTTTTTTTGTTGGTGGTTGGTTGATTTTCCTGTAGATCTAAACTAAAGTTACACCATTCCGGCTTAAAGTTACAAAATTATTGACTAAAGTTACATTATTTAATAGGTTTATAACTAAAGTTACATAGATAGAGAACAACCACCATCTTTTTTTTTTTCAAATTTGTACCGTCACAATTTTTGTCGAATTTTTTAGATCTGAAAAAAAAGGTGAAACAAAAACAAGCACTACCATTTTAGATCTGAAAAAAAAAAAAAACTTCCACCACCTTTTTTTTTCGATTCACTATTTTTATGTAAGGTCTCATTTTTTTGTATATTTTTTTTTTTTCAATTCACTAAAGTTTCACTAGTATGTACTAAAGTTTCACTAGTACATACTAAAGTTTCACTACATAAAGTTTCACTAGTATGTACTAAAGTTTCACTAGTATGTACTTAATTTTCATTAGTATGTACTAAAGTTTCACTAGTATGTACTAAAATGTACTAAAGTTTCACAATTATGTACTAAATTTTCACAATTATGTACTAAAGTTTCACTAGTACAAACTAAAGTTTCACTAGTACAAACTAAAGTTTCACTAGTATGTACTAAAGTTTCACTAGTATTTACTAAAGTTTCACTAATATGTACTAAAGTTTCACTATTATGTATTAAAGTTTCACTATTATGTACTAAAGTTTCACTAGTATGTACTAAAGTTTCACAATTATGGACTAAAGTTTCATTAGTATGTACTAAAGTTTCACAATTATGGACTAAAGTTGCATTGGACTAAAGTTATCTTATTAAGGACTGAAGTTACTTAATTAATGACTATAGTTACATTAGTATGGACTGAAATTACACTAAAAAAGACTAAAGTTACCTAAACATGAGTTACACTATAATTGACTAAAGTTACACAGTTAATAAATGAAGTTTCACTAATAAAGTTTAAAGTTACAAAAATAATGGTTGAAGTTACACTCTTAATGACTAAAGTTAGCCTCATAAAAAAGCAAAAATTACATAAACTTATCTTAAAATTACATAAATTCAAATTTATATACTCGAAATCACATTTTAGTTTAAAGTTACACAAATAATGGTTGAAATTACACTTTTAATGACTAAAGTTACCCTCATAAAAAGGTAAAAATCACATAAACTAATCTTAAAGTTACATAAATTCAAATTTATATACTCGAAATCACATTTTATTTTGAAGTTACACAAATAATGGTTGAAGTTACAATTTTAATGACTAAAGTTACATCATTATGTACTCGTAATGTAGGTGAAAGTCATTAAAACCCACTCATTTGGTTCTAATCTTGTCCCTTCATTTTGTTCTAATCTTGTCCATTCATTTTTCTTTTAATCTTAGCCTTTCATCTTGTTCTAATCTTGTCCCTCCATCTCTTTCATCCAAAGGGCAAGATGATGACTCATGGACTCAATTTTGAAGGTGGACTCATTATAACTTGCCTCTCTATATATATATATATATATATATATATATATATATATATATATATATATATATATAGAGAGAGAAAGGTTCAAATGAGTCCATCATATCTTTTGAGTCCCTAAGTCCTCTTATGAGCCCTTAGATCTTTCAATGTGGGTGGTTGAGATTAGAAGCAAAAAGTAACCATTATACTAATCCATTACTTATACACTAATTAATCTTCTTTCTCTCTCTAGCTTAAAGTTGATGACATTTTAGCATTTTTAGGGTTTAACTTTTTTTTCAAGGGTAACTTTTGTTTTTTTACTAGTGTGCAGTTTCACAAGTGTAACTTTGATCTTTTACGAGTGTAACTTTAATCCAAAAAAGTGTAACCTTATACTAAAAATTGATTTTACGACAAGATTTTGACATTTTACGTATTTTCAGAGTGTAACTTTAGCCTTTTACAAGTGTAACTTTAATTCAAAAAAGTGTAACCTTATACTAAAAATTGATTTTACGACAAGATTTTGACTTTTTACGTATTTTCAGAGTGTAACTTTAGCCTTTACAAGTATAACTTTAATTCAAAAAAGTGTAATCTTATACTAAAAAGTGATTTTGAGGCAAGTTCTTGACATTTTACGTAATTTTATAGTGTAACTCTATTCTTTTACAAGTGTAACTTTACTCCAGAATAGTGTAATTTTATACTAAAAAATGATTTTAAGACAAGTTCTCGACATTTTACGTATTTTCAGAGTGTAACTTTAGCCTTTTACGAGTGTAACTTTAATTCAAAAAAGTGTAATCTTATACTAAAAATTGATTTTACGAGAAGATTTTGACTTTTTACGTATTTTCAGAGTGTAACTTTAGCCTTTTACAAGTGTAACTTTAATTCAAAAAAGTGTAACCTTATACTAAAAAGTGATTTTGAGACAAGTTCTCGACATTTTACGTATTTTTAGAGTGTAACTTTGATCTTTTACGAGTGTAACTTTAAAATAAAATAGTGTAATTTTATGCTAAAAAGTGATTTTAAGACAAGTTCTCGACATTTTTCATATTTTTGTAGTAATTTTAACCTTTTAGAAGTGTAACTTTAATATAAAATAATGTTATTTTATGCCATCTTATTTTTGAATTTTGAAATTTTAACTAATTTAAAGTGTAACTCTAGGTTTTTTAGAATGTAACTTTATTATATTAAGAGTGAAATTTTACTCATTTATAGTGTAATTTACCGTTTTACAATTGTAACATTAGTTATTAATAGTGTAACTTTAGTTTATTGAGAGTGTAACTTTAATAGATCAAGAGTGTAACTTTAATAGATCGAGAGTGTAACTATAGTCCTTTCAATGGGGTAACTTCAGGCACCGTCAATAATAACACCAAGTAAATAACAATAATAACAATCAATAACAACAAACATAACTACTTTTGTCATTTAAAAAACGACTTATAATACGGTTATTATTAAAATCAGCTAATTAGAAGAAAAAAAGTAGATTTAGAAAATTTGTTTATTGATTTTTGAAATTAAAAGCTATTTTTAGTAGATAAAAAAGTGGAGGAAAAAAAATTAGTAACACTAAATTTGAAAAAAAAATTAATTACACTAAAGTGTAACTTTGATTTTATTAGAGTGTAACTTTAGTTTTATCAGAATGTAACACTTTCACCATCCTTGACTACCCATCAGATCTGAGACTAACTCCCACCACCATATCGACCTCCACCACCACCCCACACAACACGAATCCCCGACGCCAGTCCTCTGACCTCCACCACCCCAGGCCACACAACACCTCGACGCCACCACCTCTGACCTCCACCACCACGTCGGCGCAACACCAGACCAGCCACCATCACATCTAACACCACCACCATTATATCTGGTTTTTTAAAAAGTAGATCTAGTTTTTTTTTGTTAAAATAAAGGAGATCTTTAGAAAAGAAGGTTGTTGTTGGTGGGGAGCGGTGGTGGTTGTTGTTGGTGGAGAAAGGCGGCGCATATTAGAGGAGGCAGAGGGGAGAATGGCGGTGAGAGAGGAGGAGGGCGGCGGGATGGCGACGGGAAGGCAGCAGAGGAGGAGGATAGCGGCGGTGGGAGAGGAGCAGAGCGGCGGTGGTTGATTTTTGGGGGGGGGGGAAAAGGACGTGGGAGCTGGGCCGATCGATGCCGAGGGGCGAGAGGTAGGGAACGGGCCGGGGAGGGGTGGGGTGGGGGGAGGGAGGAGCGTTGGGGTGGGGGGGGGGAAGGACGATGAGGTGGTGGAAGGAGGAGAGAGGGGGGGGGGAGGGGGGGGCCGAGGCCCACACTGGCCGTGTGACTGGGAAGGGGGTGGGGGGAAAGGAATGAGGGGCACTTAACTGGGTCGCAGGGGAACCCAAGGCAGTGGAGGAATCGAGAACGAAGAAGAGACAGGAAGAATGAGAGGGGGGGGCAACGGGTGGATCTCGCGGGCCCCTCCCCTCTCGAGACGGGGGTGGCGGCTGGGGGGGATGGCGTGCGTGGAGGTCGGCGGATTGAAGGGGGCTTTGTTTGTTTAGATTTAGGGTTTTTTTTTATTGGTGGGGTGCTGATGTGTTGAATTAGGAGAGAAGGACGGAGGAGTGTTTTTAGAGGAGGAAGGTGGAGTTACAGTTTGTTATGATGACCATGAGAATTGTGGGTGGATTTGGGATTGGTGTGAGGGGAAAGGGAATGGATGTATAGTTGTTTAATTAGTAGGATGAGAGAGAAGGGAGGGTTTGGTGGTTTATTTTTTTTTTTCCCGTTATTTTTTTAGTTTGTTTTTAAACCACTTGTGACTGGACAATTTTTCATCTTTCTCGAAGCATCCATCGCCAAGATCAAGGGCCTCTAAGAGAGGACTCCATGGACTCAAGCTTTGGGGTGTGGAACATTTGATCCCTATTCGATAGAGAGAGATAGATAAGAGATTATATAGAGGAGATATATAATTATATATAGTATATAATATATACTATTATATATGTATATTATATATCAAATATATAAATTGAATCATGTAAGACACCCTTCTTAGTATGAGGCGGCTGGACATATTCTAAACTGTTGGATTTAAATATTGTAGGCTCACCAGATGATGCCACGTGTCACTATATATACCCCACAAAAACCAACCTTACCAATTATTACGTCATTTTTCATTTCTCCACTATCTCTCTTCTTTCTCTCTCTCTCTTAACGTTTTCTCTTCATTTTTCAAACTGTCTTCATCGTCTTCATTGTCTTCATCTCGTCCGACCGCCATTACTACTGAGCTTCCGACCGCCATTACTACTGAGCTTCCGGCCGCCATTATTGTCCTCAAATTAGGTACTCTCTCCTTTCAATATTTTTCATTTCGCGTTTTGCGATTGATCTCGTTTTCGTCATTTATTGTAATCGTTTATGATAATAATCAAGCACACTCGATTTAGTTAGTTTTGACTCAATAGTTTACATTTCATTCCTTCTTCTTCTATTCATCTCTTTTTCGCCATTATCACATTACTTTCAAGACTAATTACTTTGTTTTCATGCAGGTTTTCATCGTCTTTCTTAGCAATCAAGCACAGTCGATTTAGGTCCTTTCGTTCTTTTATGTTTTCCTGTTTTCCTGTTTTCATCGCCATTATTGTCCTGTTTCAACTATTCTTGGAGAGTCTTTCAAATCTTTGCAGTACATGCACCTTAATGAAGTTGTCAATTTGGATGTTCCTCATCAAACAACAAGGTATGCCAATCTGGGTTAGAGCTTGTTTTGTGAATCTGAGACTTTGTTTTGTGAATCTCAGACCTAATTATTTGAATCTCATACCTTATTATGTGAATCTGAGACTTTGTTTTGTGAATCTCAGACCTAATTATGTGAATCTCAGACCTTATTATGTGAATCTGAGGCTTTGTTTTGTGAATCTCAGACATTATTATGTGAATCTGAGACCTTGTTTTGTGAATTTGAGACTTTGTTTTGTGAATCTCAGACCTAATTATTTGAATCTCAGACCTTATTATGTGAATCTGAGGCTTTGTTTTGTGAATCTCAGACATTATTATGTGAATCTGAGACCTTATTATGTGAATCTGAGGCTTTGTTTTGTGAATCTGAGACTTTGTTTTGTGAATCTGAGACTTTGTTTTGTGAATCTCAGGCCTTATTATGTGAATCTGAGAGTTTGTTTTGTGAATCTCAGACGTAATTATGTGAATCTGAGACCTTGTTTTGTGAATCTGAGACTTTGTTTTGTGAATTTGAGACTTTGTTTTGTGAATCTCAGACCTTATTATGTGAATCTGAGAGTTTGTTTTGTGAATCTAGTTATGATTGTGGAGTTTTTGTGCTGAAGTGGTTGAGTGCATTAGATTATCAAAGTTTATGGACGAAAAGTGACTATTTTGAGGTAAGTTCATTAGTATACAAAAATAAAGCCGTATATTCCACAAATATTAGGAGCATGAATATATTTCTTTAATATACGTCACTCTTTGCAGAATTTTCCATAATATCGAAAGTCTATAATGTTGGAACTTCTCAAATGGGATAAAATACGAAAAGGTACACTTCGTTATATTTCATTAATATACGAAAAATGACGTGAATTCCATTCCTTCATAACTTTGCTGAATATTTCGTAATTAAGTATATTGTACTTGTTTTTGTTTGTGTAGGTTTTCACTTATTGATAAAGCCAAGAAATGAGCCTTCAAAGCAAACGTTAATCGAAGGAATTTTTGTTGAAGCAAACGTGAATTTTTGTTGAATGCATTGTATTAAATTTTCATTGTAGTCCAATTAACATTTCAATTTAAATGTATTTAAAGTTTCCAATTTCAATATTTGAGTTTGATGACGATTACTTTGCAAGTCGCAAACCAATGCAAGGGCCATATCTATGTTCATAACAACCAAATGACAACATGGCTAACAAAATCCAATAGATTCATATGAAAACGATTGATCATAATTAAGATCTGATATTCAAAAAATAAGGTCTCAGATTCACAAAATAAGGTCTCAGATTCACAAAACAAGGTCTGATATTCACATAATAAGGTCTGATATTCACATAATAAGGTCTGAGATTCACAAAATAAGGTCTCAGATTCACAAAACAAGTTCTCAGATTCACAAAACAAAGTCTCAGTTTCAGAAAACAAAGTCTTAGATTCACATGATAAGGTCTCAGATTCACAAAACAAAGTCTCAGATTCACATAATAAGGTCTGAGATTCACAAATTAAGATCTGATATTCACAAAACAAAGTCTCAGATTCACATGATAAGGTCTCAGATTGACAAAACAAAGTCTGAGATTCACATAATAAGGTCTGAGATTCACAAATTAAGAATTGATATTCACAAAACAAAGTCTCAGATTTACATAATAAGGTCTGAGATTTACTTTGCAAGTCGCAAACGAATGCAAGGGCCATATCTATGTTCATAACAACCAAATGACAACATGGCTAACAAAATTCAATAGATACATATGAAAACGATTGACATCAAATTCTGTTAAAAAAAATCATAATCATAATAATCGACATCAACACCGTAAACCATTGAAAATGAAGGAAAAGGATAGGATTGAGAAGTTGCCTAGACAACCTACAGTTAATTTTAAGCAACACTCTTCTTCTTCGTGTTCTTCGTCTTCTACCAATTCATATTAAAAGGTCTGACATTCACAAAATAAGCTCTGACATTCACAAAATAAGCTCTGACATTCACAAAATAAGGTCTGGCATTCACAAAATAAGGTCTGGCATTAACAGCAAAAGTTTCAGACCTTCTATGTTCACAAATCAAGGTGAACATAGAAGTCTCAGAATATTATCTTCTATGTTCACATATCAAGCTCTAAGTTTCACAAAATCTTGTCGAAGTTTCCCAAAATCAAGATAAGAGAAAGAGTTAATTAAAGTAAACGTAATAAAACTTGTGCTCCTTCCATCGTCATCATGGTCACATCGCCATCATTCTCTACACTCTTCTTCTTCCTCTTCTTCGTCTATTCCTGTTGTATCACCCTATTTCACAAAACATTAATTAACGAAAAAATAAAAAAAATACTTGTTTCAATAACACTTGTATTATCATCAACCGTTGCGATATCTACAATCTCCATAGCAATTACAGCTGCAATTCGACGAAAATAATGTAATAAGTAAATCGCGAGCCTTATATCATCAAGGAAATATCAATCGATCGTTATATCATCGATTTATGATCGATTTATGATTGAATTAACAAACCTATATGATTATGCTCAATTTTGATCGAAAATTTGAAATTAACTGGAAATTACCTGGAAATATTCGTCTTTGATTGATTGAATGAATGATCAAATAAGTAGATGAATGATCCAAAATTTTGATCGAAAATTTGAATGAATGATCGTATATAATAATGCAATAAATTGAATGATGCAATTAACAAACTTATATGATTGATTGAATTACCTAAATTTATGCATGAAGATACCAGTCTGTGATATTATGAAGATTTTATGAAGATATATTTTAACTTTTATGGCAGTTGAATTTGTTAGTTTTTTAGAGAGAGAGAGGTTAAGTATTTTGGGCTTTTTATTTTGTTAGAGAGAGAAATGATTTTGGGTCAAATCAAAAGTTAGGAATGACCCCAACAATTTTTCAGCTCAATGCATATTAGAAATAATTAGTCAGTCCAAGTTTAATGAATGAATTTGGTGAGGCTAGCCGCCTCGCCATAATTAGCTGCCTCACCGGATCCGATGTAACACCCGGAAATGTACCCTATTTTTCTAGTAGAAATATTTTACGAAACTTTTTCAGTAATTTTAAGTTTTAAATTATAATTTTAAGTTCCGAGTCGAATTTAGAATTTCCGAGTTCGTATTTTGAAATTCTGCGAGATTTCATGAAAAAGCCGTCTTAAGTCAAGTTTGACTTTCTTGACTTTGAAAATCGTCTTTGACTTTTTCTCTCATAACTCACACAACTCCCTTCCTTAACCTAAAATTTCATTTCACACAAAAATCAAACACACCTTTCTTTCTTCTTCCTTAAGCAACTTTCCTCTTTGAATATCGATCTTAGAATTGGCGTAGTTTCTTCGTTACTCGATAGAATTTACGTAAGTTTATCTTATTCTCCCTCCCGTACCTTCCTCTATTCGTATTGATAATAAAATTATCGTCTTTCTCGCTTTTTAAGCATTCCGTCTTTCTCAAGATGAACTTTATTCATCTTTTTACGATCTATTTGTAGGTGGCGACCTCCAAGATCCCGACAAAGACTATTTCCTTATAGAATAGGAGCTTGACGATCATTAGAGACGCATAGAAGGTAACGGTGAAGGGTTACTCGGTATTACTTACGTGTTTTACATGTTTATATGCTAGAAAATCGTATTAGATTACGATTAGGAAGTTTAGATACCATGCTATGATTAATGAATGATGTTATATGATGAATATTGATGATATATGTTGATTGTTGATGATTATTGGAAGTATAATTGAGTTTGGAAATGAATTGGTTAAGCTTTGGAAGCTCTCGGGTGAAGAAGTGCTCCCAGCCGGTCGACCGGCCGCCGGTCTGACCACCGGCTGGGAACACATCAGAAACTCCTTTGGAAATTTGGGTTTTTGCATGATATGGTGCTCCAGGCCGGCCCACCGGCCGCCGGTCCATCCACCGGCCTGGAACACATCAGTGTTGAAGTTTTGAGTTTAGGTATGATTGTCTGAGCCGGTCGACCAGCCGCCGGTCGACTGACCGGCCCAGACCTCTTTTCTCTGTTTTTGGGTTTTGCCTTGTGTTCTGAGCCGGCCCACCGGCCACCGGTCCCCTGCCCGGCCTGCAACACGGCTGTGTTGTTTTTCTTTTGACTTCTAAAACTCGT
>JAIUZE010023656.1:0-16464 GCA_022085475.1 Heliosperma pusillum | reverse complement strand
TAAGGCCTTACTTGGGAAATTTCATTGTGGTATACTTTGATGATATTCTAGTCTACAGTTCAAGCAAGAAGGAACACGTACAACATCTGAACTTGCTTTGTGAGGTTCTCAGGAAGAATAAGCTATATGGTAAGCTAGAGAAGTGCACTTTCATGCAGCCTGAGGTTCATTTTCTTGGGTTCATCATATCAAAGGATGGGGTAGCTGTTGATCCTGAGAAGGTTAAGGCAATCAGGGATTGGCCCACACCTAAGACAGTGACAGAGGTCAGGAGTTTCCATGGGTTGGCATCCTTCTATAGAAGGTTCATTCAGGGGTTCAGTTCTATCATGGCTCCTATCACAGAATGCATGGAGAAAGGAGAGTTTACTTGGGGAGAAAAGGCAGAGAAGTCCTTCAAAACCATTAAGGATCTGTTGTGTAGATCCCCTATACTAGGCTTACCTGACTTTAACAAACTGTTTGAAGTAGAATGTGATGCAAGTGGGTTAGGAGTTGGGGCAGTACTGGTTCAAGAGAAGAGGACCATAGCCTATTTCAGTGAGAAGCTAAGTGGAGCAAGGTTAAATTACTCTACCTATGACAAAGAGTTTTATGCCATAGTGAGAGCTCTGAATCATTGGGGGCATTACCTAAAACCTAAGCCTTTTGTGCTACATTCAGACCATGAGGCTTTAAAGTTCATCAATGGTCAACACAAACTCAACCCCAAGCATGCCAAGTGGGTAGAATTCCTGCAATCCTTCTCCTTTTCAAGCAAGTACATAGAAGGCAAGAACAATGTAGTAGCTGATGCTCTTTCTAGGAGATCTGTGATGTTGTCATTCATGGAGCAAAGGGTCCTAGGCTTTGAATTCATGAAGGAACTCTACATGGAAGATCCAGACTTCAAGGAGGAATGGGAAGTGTATGCAGAGGGAAAACTCAAGAAAGGGAGCAAGTACTTGACACAGAATGGATTCCTCTTCCAAGGAAACAAACTATGCATACCTAGAGGTCCTTACAGAGGATTACTAGTCAAGGAGGTCCATTGCAATGGACTTGCAGGGCACTTTAGGGTACAAAAGACCTATGAGATATTGCATGAGCAGTTCTATTGGCCCAAGATGCTAGGTGATGTGCAGGACACTATCAAAAGGTGCAAACCCTGTCAACTAGCCAAGTCACAGTTCCATGCAGGTCCCTACACCCCACTACCTGTACCAAACAAACCTTGGGAGGACATCAGTATGGATTTCATAGTGGCATTGCCTAGGACACAAAGGGGCAAAGACTCAGTAATGGTGGTAGTGGAGAGGTTCAGCAAAATGGCCCATTTTGTTGCTTGTAAGAAGACAGAAGATGCCATGGGGGTAGCAGAACTCTACTTCAAGGAAATAGTAAAGTTGCATGGGGTACCAAGAAGCATTGTGTCTGATAGGGATACTAAGTTTATGAGCCACTTTTGGAGGTCACTCTGGAGGCTCCGAGGTTCAAGGTTACTCTTCAGCACAGCATACCATCCCCAAACAGATGGGCAGACAGAGGTTACTAACAAAACTCTAGGAAGAATCTTGAGATGTATCATTGCTAAGTCATTAAAGGATTGGGATATCAAACTGTCACAAGCTGAGTTTGCATTCAATAGAGCCCCCTCACACAGCACAGGTAAGACCCCTTTTGAAGTTGTTTATGGTGCTAATCCTCTAATGCCAACAGACCTAGCACCAGTGATAAGGAAAGAAGTCAACTATGATGCCAAAGAAAGAGTACAACAGATGATGCAGATTCACAGTCAAGTCAAGAAACAGATTGAGAGAACAAATGAAATGTATAAGTCAAGAGCCAAAGGTCCAAAGAAAACTAGAGAGTTCAAGGCAGGAGACATGGTGTGGCTGCACTTAAGGAAAGAAAGATTCCCAGAGAAGAGGAAAAACAAACTCATGCCAAGAGATGATGGTCCTTTTGAAGTGCTTGAAAGGGTAGGACCTAATGCTTACAAGATAGATTTACCAGGGGATTATGGGGTACATGGGACATTCAATGTGGGAGACCTAAGTCATTATCAAGAGGACTCTGAGGATGAAGAGGATTTGAGGGCAAATCTTTTTCAAGAAGGAGGGGTTGCAACAGGAGTTCAATGCCATGCTCAAAGACAAGACCAATCAACCTATGATCAGCCTAACCAGGATTCAATGTCAAACCTACCCTATGTCAAAAGCTATCTTAATGCTTTGTATAGCCCAGGCCCAAGCAAGCAAGCCAAGACACGAGCCAGTGGTAGCCATGACACGAGCCAAGACCAAACAAGCCACAAAACAGACTCACAAAACAAGCCAACAAAACCTTTGGAAACTCAGCCAGCAGCAGTGCCTTGGGGAGGGTCTCAGGGCAACTTCCAAGCTTAGGGACTCCAAACCAACTATGGGCATGGTACTAGGGAGGGTCTACTACCTTTTTGTCCAGGAAACCTTCCTCAGAAAACGTCAAGAACACCCCTCAAAACACAACCCAAGAGAACCAGTCCAGTTACAGCCTTACATGTAGCAGTTTAGCTGTTTTGTCAAACCTTCCTCTTTTAGCCAATCAAAAAAGCCTAACCAATCCCTAAACCTATGTCTTGGGAAGGTCCTCTACAACTTTCCCCAGGACTTCCCTTCCAAGAAACAAACACACAAAGAGTTAGCTTAGGGACAACTTCAAACTGTCCAGATTTCAGCCTTTTGTGCAGTAGTTAAAATGTCACTGTCAACCTTTCCCTTTTGAACAAGCAATGCGTGAGGTACCTTCAGCACATCTTTGGGAGCCTTCCTACTTCAGTTTGGTTCACAAACCCAAGCTTGAAAGTCCACTCTTCACCCAAGACACACCTGATCAAACAATTAAGGAAGATTGTCTCTTTAGAAACTACTTTCTACTTTATCTACTTTATGTCAGAATTCTGCAAGTTTGTAGCTGTTATTTTGTTTCATGTTGTAAGCCCTTGTGGCCCTAGTTTTGGAGTAAGTGTCCTCAACAATAGTGCGATCACATAATTAAATCTCAATAATAAGAATACAAAGGGATGATGAATATTATAGTCAACTGGTCAACATAAATCGGTAACGATTGGCTCAATTGAGTTTGAAGTTACTGTCGTATGACGGTGGTGATCAGTTGATCCCTTGAGGTCACACCTAGAGGACAATCCCCTAATCATGTACATTAATTAATTGTATAGTGATACAGATTAATTAATCCCTTAAAATGAACCAAGTTCAAATTGTGAGTGAGAAATATATCTTATTGTAATATGAGTAAATAAGATTCATTTTAGTAATTTAATTGTTATATTACTAAGAATGCATTATGTTTATGAAACATTTGAGATAAGTTAATTTGGTTAATTATAATTACAAATTGTGGTAGATTATTTTAACCAAATATGAGAGGACCCATTTTATTTACATGTAATTATAAAATGTGACTTAAAATGTTAAGTCTAATTTATTTGTTATGAAATTGCATTTAAATTGGTTAAATGCACATTTATAGGCAAAATTACATGTTACATGTCACATGTCACACTTGTGACAAATGACAAATTGCAAAAATAAAATGGACACCCATTTTATATGGGTGTACCGGTTTTGTGGTGATGGTGGGTAGGTTTTTAGTTTGTAATTTTATTCTAATTAAGAATTAGAACAAATGATTACTACAATGACCCATACACTCAACCTAACATTGTTAAGAACAATGTGAAAATGACAACACCCCACCCATGTGGGTAGGTGTATGTGACCGGTTCTCTCAAGCCAAGAGAGGGCTTGATTTTCTTCTTATTTATTCTATACTATCTCATATAATTCATGACATGCAAAAATCACTTATCTCTCATATATTTCTCCAACTTCTCTCTACAACTTAAGAAGTTTATATTAAAGTTCATATTTTCTAATAACATTACTAGTGTAGTAATAAGAGGTTATTAGATCATTTTAAAGGGTTACTACATTTAATACTAGTGTAGTATTATTTTGTAGAGATTAAGGGTAGTCTTGGGTGCAACTAATTGGAGAGTTTCTACTTTGAAACTTGGAAGATCATCCTTATATTACTAGCTCAAGAACAATATTTGAAAGGAGTTCAAATATTGTGCCCATATTTTCATAATCAATGTAAGAAATGGTTCTTTACTTAATCTTTTGTTATGCATGCATAAGATTTATTTAGTTTAAGAGTAAACTAAATATATAATGATATTAGAAGTGTCTAATATTGAGTTTAAGAAACTAACAAGCGGTATCAAGAGCCAAGGTTGTTGCATGCATAATCGATTTATAGTTTTTTCGAGTTATGGTAAATTAATGAAAACTAGTAATTTGTGTTTTATAAGATAAAATCACAAAGTTATTTGCATGTCAATATATTCTGGTCCTAATATGATTTTAGGTCATTTTGATGATTTATGGAAATTTATAGTGCTCAAATATGATTTTTAGTATTTTTATTACATTTTAATGAGTAAAATGATGTTTAAAATGCTAAAAATAGTTAGACTTATCTTCTGAGCTTGAAAGTTTTACACAATATCACACATGCATTTTACTTACTGTATGTAAAAGTTCGTGTGAAGTGGACGTATTTCATGTGATTTATGATTTTTATATGATAAAATGAAATAAATAAAGGTCAAATGGTTAAAAATACTTCCGCTTTGAATCTGACAATGAAATTTTAGTATGTTGTCACATGCATGTTTTCCTGTCAGACTGGAAAAACTGATGTGATTTGTCTAGCATGATTTATGGATTTTTAATGTAAAAATGACATAAATAGTGACTAATTTAGCAAATATACTTCCGATCTGAATCTGATGATGAAATTTTGATATACTGTCACATGCATATTTTCTGGTCATACTGGAAAATTTCAGACTTATGTGATTTGTCTTGCATGATTTATGAATTTTTAATGTAAAAATGGCATAAATAGTGACTAATTAAAAAATTATAGCTAAATTATTATTCATGTCAAGAGAAAATTATTCCTGATTGCATAAATGTCCCACATTTCAGATCTAAAGTTGAAAATTTAATATGATTAATTTTTGCATGCTTTATGTATTTTATTTGATAAAACCGATAAAGCGCAACCATTTTTCTCTAAACCGATTTGAAATTTTTAAACCATGATTTTTGACATTATGAGTGTCATGGAAATGTTCCAGAATGTACAAAAATTTAAAATTCAAAATTTGAAATTATTGTAATTAAATTTGGATTATTTGATTAAAATATGATTTTAAAAGTCTAATATGAGCAATTATATAACAACAAGTTGAATTATTGTCAAAAAATTGAGTGATGACTAATTTTTGAGGCCTAAATGAGTTGGGATAATTAACTTGGACTTAAATATGATTTAAGTATTGTTTTGTGATTTTAAAATGTTATTATCACGCATTTCCGTAAAACCGGGTTATATTCGATATAAACCGTTAATTAGTGCGATTTGGCATTTAACATGAGCATGTTTTATACATATTATAATGCTGCATTTTTATTTATGAATGTCATATTTTCAATTTATGAATGTCATATTTTCAATTTATGAATGTCATATTTTGGTTTATGTAATTTGGAATTATGTAATTTTATCTTAGTATGGCCTTAGTTTTAATCGATATTACCCGAAATGTAAGGGAATATTGATTCGGTTGTAATTTAATGTGATATCGTATCACTTTTATTGTATTATTTTATTTTACAAATGTATAATAGAAAATTATTGTAATTTTATTATATATTTTGTAACTAATTGTAAAACCGGAGTTTCCCAAAGATGGTGCCATTCGGAAAGGAGTTCCGAGAGAGACGGTGACCTAGGGAGGCGTGCTTATGAAGTTCAAGGGACCAAAGGAGTTGGTTTCCGAATTTGTAATAGATTATATGATTTTCTATTCTAGGAAAGGCCATACTAGGAGTTTTATTTTATGCTTGCATTTTTATTTAATATGTTTGCATGCATTGCCAAATCGCCATAACATGACATGCATATTTATCGAGTATTCGACCGTGTCAATTTAAATAATCGTTAATTCATCGATTTAGTTCACTTTAACATGATAGATTATAAATTGTCATGACCTCTCATAATAAATAATTGAGATCAAGCCTTACCAAATGTTAGAACCCATGAATCCCAATTTCGCAAGGAAGTAGGCTCGGCTCACCGGGGTGCTAAACTTGTTACGTTGGGTAAGTGGGGTAATAAATGTTATTATTTCGAAATTTGGATTGAGCTCAACGGAAGTATTCGCGACCGTAGCCGCATGTGTTCCGGGCTAAAGATAAATATTAATGTAATATTATCGACCGAGAGTTCTAATGTAGAATCGATTAAAGAGTTAATCCACCGAATTATGTTAATGAGGGATGAATCGGCTTACCGTGCCCAAATTGATATGAATTTGGATCTCGGAATCATTTATAATAGTTGGGTAGAGGTCACTATTTAAATGTTAAAACTTGTTTAAAATGTTTACAAGTATTTAAAACGATAAATGTTAACATTTCCTTTATGTCTTTAAAATTGTAGTCATAATTGTTTATTCGCAATGGCAAATGCAAATTCATCCACCACCACCTATGCTCCAACTCTCACGAATGTCTCATGGCTTCGATCCTTCATGGATCGATGCAAGTTAGAAAAGAATGGCGCTAATTTTACCAATTGGGATTTGCAACTCCGCTTGGCCGCGGCGAGTGACGACCGGTTTCGTTACCTTGCCAAGGCCTCTCCCACCACACCTAATGAAAGGTCAACCGCCACGCAAGACGAGCCTATGAGGCTAGCCACAAAGAGTCCGCCGTGATCAAAAACGTTTTGATCTTCTCGTTGGAAGCCAATGTCCAAAGGAGTGCCATAAGATGAGCACGGCCTGTGAGATCTATGCCAAGCTTGTGACCATGTTTTTCACAAAGCTCCTAGGATCTTACAAGACGGCTTCCACATTATTCAAACATGAACCTAAAAGAGGGCCAAAAGGTTAGCCCTCATGTACTCAAATTGATTGAGCATGTCGAGACTCTTAAATTGCAAGGGGTGACCATTCCCGAACAACTCGTTATCGACCGAGTCTAACATTCCTTGGGGAAAATAAAAGCATATGTGAAGTTTAGGGTAAACTACAATATGCATAACATGAGAAACCTCTCTTTATGAATTGCACAAGATGCTTGTGCAAGCTGAGAGAGACATGAGACTAAATGTTAGCACCTCCAAGGATATAAAATAGTAAGGGGAAGTTCAAGAAAGGTGGTAGTAAAGGGAAGAAGCCCTCCACCTTCAAGGGAAAGGGTAAAGCTATTGAGAATAGCCCTCCCATGCCCATTATTGTAATGACATAGGGCATTGGAAGAGGAATTGCACTAAATATCTAGGAGATATCAAAACTGGAAAGATGTTTCAGTTGGTAATTTATCCCTTTTCGTTTATGTTATGATCTCAACTTTGGTATATAGATACAAGTTGTGACTCTTACCCTATTTAATTGTAATTAGGGCATCCTAGCAAGGATAAAGGCAAGGACAAGCAAGCCTAAGAAAGCTCTTCAAGGGAAGCTAAGGTAGCTATCCATGATTGAAGATCTATGGAAGCTTGGTCTCATTTTGAATTGTCAAAAATTTGGGATGTATTTTGAGACATTGTTTTTAGAACTTTTATAATTTCCTTGTTTGACATGGAAATTTGTTTAATTCCTTTTATTAACTTTTGGTTGTAATTGGATATTAGTGACTTGGTTTTCACCTCAAGTCACTCGGTTTGTTGAAACTTTTAGTTCTAAAAACTTGTCATCATACTCTACTTGCTAATAACATAAATTATATCGACTCAAATTGATCATGTAAACATTATGATGATGGGATCATTATAATAGAAGACTAAGAATTCAATTCTCACTTTGAAAGATCAATTGTTAAGTCAAAATTGAGTTATTAAACTCAAAGTAGGGAGTCTACCAAACCAATTGGCATCACTACTTATAAAGAAAGTAAATGACATGAATATGAGTTCACCTCTTTAGCTCTTATAGAACTAGTCTATGTTGAAGCTAAGATTCGATGTCTTTACAAAGAAGTCTTTAGTAGATCACTTAAGGTCATGTTGTGAATACTTCTACCTCCCTTACAAGTATGAGTACAAAATTGTTTGTGGCTCATAAGGCTATCTTTAAAGAAAATAGTTGTATTTTTCTAAAGATAGAGTGGGAGAAAATAAGCCACAACGAAAAACTAGTTAGGAACTAGTGAGGAAACCAAAAGAAAATGTTCTTAGGTTAGACTCAAGACTAGTAAGGAGACCAAAAGAAAGCGTTCTTAGGTGAATCCTTAGACTAGTGATGAGACCAAAAAAAAAAAAAAAAAAAAAAAAAATTGTTCTTGATATAATAAGATTATGATCTATGAAGTGGAAGTACCTAGAAATTTTGAATTTCGATTTTCTAAAAGAGACTTATGAAATTATATGGAATCTATGCAAAGAAAATGTTTTATTTGGAGTTGTCCAATTGTAGTTGCATGGATAGACATGTAGATGTCTTCAAAAGCTAAGTTAATGCGTAACTTTGCTTAGATCCAAATCATCAGTGAAATACCTCATAATAAGTGTGTACCAGATACACATCAAAACTACATGTCCAAATAGGGATTTGGAATAGGATGTGTACATGACACAAGCCTATTGTATGTATCTACCTAGAGGTTATGATGATCTTTTCTATTATAAGATAGAATAAGGGTTTCACTCGAATTGTCGAAAAGTCATGTATAAACATGAAATTCAGTGGGAGTTAAAGTCATGTATAGACATGAAATTAAGTGGGAGTTTAAGTCATCATGTAAAGACATAAAGTTCAGTGGGAGAAATTGTTTTCCACGTAAATGACGTTTCACTTATTAAGAGTGACATATTCATATTACCTTTTTGAAAGGAGTGGTTGGATTTTAATGTTGGATGAAAGAGGGCAAAGTGTATGCTAAAATCAAAATATATTGTGGAATAGAAGATTTTAGCTTGGCATTTATAAAGAATCTTATATCGATAGAATCCTTAATCTATTCAACAAGTTAAATAGGTTGTTTATGTTGATAAAAGTGGGATCACTATGAAAGGGTCATAGTCATTCACTGAACCTAAGAGTTGTTGATCACATGATATCGATCATGTGTGCCATAACATGCACATACCTAAATGAATTGTATGCTAGGAGCATGACAAGCCTAAAACAAACAATCCAAATGAGTGTCATTGGATAGCCTATTAGAAAATCCATAGGGTTCTCAAGGAGAACTAGGGATTCATTCTTCTGTTTGGTAGAGAAAATTTGACAATGTGGTAAAGGTTACACAAACCCAAATTTCCAAACTTATAAAAGGATTTATCGAAATCCTAGGCGTACTTTTGTTATACAAGAAGCGAATAACTAAAAGGATGATTGAAGAGTCAATCATTATAAATTCTACAAATAGAGACCTAGTACATTATGATGAGGATAAGGTGGTTTAAAAGGAACTAATAGTAGATCCCTTCACCTAAATACCTATCAGTTATCATGATAACGAGTGGGAGTATCTTTCAAGTTAAAGAGCTCAACACTAGATAGAGATCTAGATATGTACATAGATGAATTCATGTTATTAGGAATAACGTTGTATGGAAGGAAAAAGGAATTCACAAGGTTGGAATAAATGAATATATGGTATATTCAATATCCAAGCCTTTATTGCATTTAATAAGATCGTCATGAATTGTCATGGACGACATAAACTTTAGATTATATGATATGAAGCAATAACATTGTGTTGATTGTTCATATATGATAATCACATTTATCGTTTGAGTTTCTAAAACTTATTTTGTGCTTTGTTATATCCAATGGATTGTAGAGACAATTTTGGACTCCATTAAAGTGGACTGATTTAACATAGCATTGGCCCCTAGTCACTTATGTGAGGTGACATCTCGAAGTGACTAGATTGTGGTGCGATTGATGGCAAGTTCAAGTGTCATAGGGTCATAAGGGATGACCAATCGATCACATAGACAGAGTGTAAGGGACAATCTGTCGGGCAGTGACCGCTTATAGAATTCTGGCAATTCTTGTAGCCTGGTCGTGGCAAGAGCTACTAGTATTCTTTTGAGTCAATTCTTTGACTAAAGACTGTTCGCCTAAGGTGGCACAGTTTCAGAGTGACTTTGATTTATGCTCTACGACCTTCGTAACTGGGGTCAAATGGGCATCTTTTGGGTCATGATGAGCTGTGGCTATGCAAAGGGAATAGTGCGATAGGAATTGTCCACCCCTTGTCAGGGTTGTTTTTAAATCTCAAGGCCACTCGAGGAGGAGTAAGCTGAAAATGCGTGGCCACGCTCGAAGGTATCTATGGTAGATAATTCCGGTCAGACAGTTACTCTCCAGATCGAGGAAACCACTCTTGATATGATCAAATGCAAGTACGACCTGCAAGACACCTTGCATTGAGTGGGAGATATTGTAATAGGACAAGAGAATTGGTGACGCACACTTGTCTCGGACAAGTGGGAGATTGTTGGAGTAAGTGTCCTCAACAATAGTGCGATCACATAATTAAATCTCAATAATAAGAATACAAAGGGATGATGAATATTATAGTCAACTGGTCAACATAAATCGGTAACGATTGGCTCAATTGAGTTTGACGTTACTGTCGTATGACGGTGGTGATCAGTTGATCCCTTGAGGTCACACCTAAAGGACAATCCCCTAATCATGTACATTAATTAATTGTATAGTGATACAAATTAATTAATCCCTTAAAATGAACCAAGTTCAAATTGTGAGTGAGAAATATATCTTATTGTAATATGATTAAATAAGATTCATTTTGGTAATTTAATTGTTATATTACTAAGAATGCATTATGTTTATGAAACATTTGAGATAAGTAAATTGGTCGATTATAATTACAAACTGTTGTAGATTATTTTAACCAAATATGAGAGGACCCATTTTATTTACATGTAATTATAAAATGTGACTTAAAATGTTAAGTCTAATTTATTTGTTATGAAATTGCATTTAAATTGGTTAAATGCACATTTATAAGCAAAATTACATGTTACATGTCACATGTCACACTTGTGACAAATGACAAATTGCAAAAATAAAATGGACACCCATTTTATATGGGTGTACCGGTTTTGTGGTGATGGTGGGTAGGTTTTTAGTTTGTAATTTTATTCTAATTAAGAATTAGAACAAATGATTACTACAATGACCCATACACTCAACCTAACATTGTTAAGAACAATGTGAAAATGACAACACCCACCCATGTGGGTAGGTGTATGTGACCGGTTCTCTCAAGCCAAGAGAGGGCTTGATTTTCCTCTTATTTATTCTATACTATCTCATATAATTCATGACATGCAAAAATCACTTATCTCTCATATATTTCTCCAACTTCTCTCTACAACTTAAGAAGTTTATATTAGAGTTCATATTTTCTAATAACATTACTAGTGTAGTAATAAGAGGTTATTAGATCATTTTAAAGGGTTACTACATTTAATACTAGTGTAGTATTATTTTGTAGAGATTAAGGGTAGTCTTGGGTGCAACTAATTGGAGAGTTTCTACTTTGAAACTTGGAAGATCATCCTCATATTACTAGCTCAAGAACAATATTTGAAAGGAGTTCAAATATTGTGCCCATATTTTCATAATCAATGTAAGAAATGGTTCTTTACTTAATCTTTTGTTATGCATGCATAAGATTTATTTAGTTTAAGAGTAAACTAAATATATAATGATATTAGAAGTGTCTAATATTGAGTTTAAGCAACTTACACCTAGATGTATCCTAAACGTCTGAGATGTATCCTTGCTGCCTATATAAGGCCTTCACCTAATGAAATACAAATCAGATTTGAAGTAAAAATATAAAACTGAAACCTTGTTTCTGTTGCAATCTCTTGGCTGTGTGCTTGAGACGACTTCCTTTGCTTTGTGCTTGGAAGTGAGCTTGGGTCCTTAGCTGTGTGCTGGGATCAAGGTTCAACCCTTAATAATTGGCTTTGTGCTTTGGTTAAGGTCATATCCTTGTTCTTTAACAATCAATTCAAACAGAAACAGAGTACTTGCAAGTGTCTTAATCTTAGCTCAATTTGTCATTGTTTAGTTGTCTTTTCTGAATAGTTTCAGTGCACATACTAACCATAATCTAAATACGATTACTAGCCTAGAAACCACAAAAAACACGTAAATGATATCGAGTAACCCTTCACCTTTACCTTTATGCGTCTTCAAACGATTTCTAAGTCTTCCTAGTCTCCACCTACAATTAGATAATAAAAGATGAATATAATTCACCTTTGAGAAAGACGGATAAATTGAAAAGCGAGAAAGACGGTAATTTTATTACCAATACGGATAGAGGAAGATGAGAGGGGAAGAATAAGACGAACTTACGTGAATTTGAGCGAGAAACGAATGAGATATGACGATTCTAAGCTTGGATAAAAAATGGAGGCAAGGGTTTTGGGTTTCTTAGAGAAGAAGGAAAGTTTGAGTTGTGTTGTGTTTGTGTGAGGGAGTTAGGGTTTAGGAGGGAGTATATGAGGAAAAATTCAACGAAAGTCAAATACGACTTAAGACGGGATTTACCTGCAATCTCGCGAAACATCCAAATACGAACTCGGAAATTCTAAATTCGACTCGAAAAATTAAATTCCAAAATAAAAATAAAATTCGCTGAAAAGTATCCGTAAAATATTTTTACTATAAAAATAGGGTACATTTGCGGGTGTTACAGTGACCTCGAAGCATTCAAGGCTTCGGAAATGTATGTAGATTAAATTGCCATGGGTGTTGGCAAAGGTAAATGAAAAATTCAAGGACGAAATCAAGCTACAAGGAGCTCACATCCCTTCACAAGGCTTAAGGAGGGATAGAAATTCAAAGTCTAGCATGACTTAAAAATGCTCTTGTCGGGAGGCAACCCGTTTTTCTCTTTACTTTCTTTTTATGCATTCTTTATAGACAATGTTTGTTTTGGATTATTTCATTTGGACACTCTTTTTGGATTTTTGGGTTGTAATAGCTAGGAAACAATTTTCGTTTTGCTTGTTATTTTCATTTTTAGAAATGCATGCTTAGTTGATAGTTTTTCGTACTTGGAATTGGAGGACCTATTGAGATGAAAAGGAGCTACCCTTGGCCTATGTTGCCAAGTCCATTAAGGTTAGTAAGTATGTTCAAGGCCATAGCCAAAAGGTAAGAGCAAGTAACAAAGAAAAAAGAAATAGAATCCAGATCAGCAGACTTACCCGATCAGATTCGGGTATACCCGATCGGGTAAGTTGTCTGTTTCGAGTTTTGTTCTAATTTCTTCTATAAAACCAACTTGCTACCCTTTGCTTGCTGCCATATTTCCGTGTTCTTCATATTCAAAGCTCAAAGTCTCTCAAAAACCTTCATTTCTTAGTCTTTTCTTGCAAAATTTGTCACCATAGTTCATCCAAGGCAACATCTAAGCATTATCAAGTAAGTTAATTCTAATTTAGTTACTTCAATCTCTCTATTTTTTCAGAAATCCAACATGAACAAACCCTAACCCAAATTTGGGGGTTATTGATTTTACTTGAAAAACTTGTTTAAATTGGATTTCTAATGCTTTTTACATGTTACAGAGTGAATGTTAGTAACTAATTAGCTAGCCTACTATGATTTGAATGCTCATATGCCAATTAGAATACTCATCTTTACTTTATGCTAAGAACTCATGCTTAAGTGGTAGTATAATGCTTGAATCCATGCTTTGTACTATGAACTTATGCTCTTATTGTGTTAATTTAGCATTAGTACCTTTAAGTAGTGCCCAAAGCTCAAGATTCAAGTGTAAGGTTGCTCAAAATCTTAGTGAAATATTGTTATGCTTAAAAAGATCCATTTGTGCTCAAAATTAGCATGATAATGTTTCACTTATGAAATTATGCTTGAATTTGTGCTTAAAAGCCTAGTATTCTAACACTTATGCCATCAATTTGTGAAGTGTTCTAATACTAGTTTCTTGTAGCAAATGGCTTCTACAAGGCTACAATAAGGAGATCAAAGAGGGCAAAAACTACCAACCAAGGAGAAAGTAGTAGAGCTCATGAAGAACACATAGAAATGCTAGAAGCTGAAAATCAAACCGGAAATCAAGAAGGACAAGGTGCTATGCATGATCCCGATTTTCCGGATGTCGAGTTTAGTTCAAACAAGCAATGGCAAAAATGGTTCATTATCAAAAGCAAAGGTATGAGAGCTGTTGGAGTAAGTGTCCTCCACAATAGTACATTTATATAATAAATCTCATTTGGAATATACGTGGCATGATTAGTATATTTTGATACTCCACGTCAGTTGATTAACGTAAATCGGTAACGCTTGGCTGACTAGAGTTTGACGTTATTGTCGGATGACGGCGGTAATCAACTGATCCCTTTATGTCACACCTATAGGATGAGACCCAAATAGAATACTAATTATTTGTATACGATACAGTTTAATTAGAGCATTACATATATTTGATATGTATGTTTAGTTACGAGAGTTATTTATTGGAAATTGAGTTAGGAACTCATTCCACTTAAGTTTATTAGTCAATTATACGATAACTGACTGAATAAATTTTACGTCTTATTTTAATACGATTAAATAAGATTTAATTTAATGATTAATCGTTAATTCATTAAATTAGTTGAGGTTATGCATATATTTTGAGGTAGAGGTGATTAGTTTATTATATTTACAAGGAGTTGTAAAATAAACTTACTATGCATTGTGGGACCCATTATATATTGATATAATGATAAAATATCACTTAAAAGTTAAGTGTATATTATTTATTAATTTGAGTCTTATAATTGTTATATGATCAAATTAACCCTTAATTATACAAGATAATTAAGCATATGATTATAAGTATTTGTGGGACAAATATTAAAAATCAAAATGGACCACATGACACTAGTGGAGGCCAAAATCATGTAGTGTATAACATGATGGTTGTTGTTTCTTGTATTACACTACAACATGTGATCATGTCATGTTTATGACACATGATCATATTCTTATTCACTCCTACACTCAACTATTTTGCATGAGATTATTTTAAGCAAAATAAGAGGCCACTAGGGCTCTCTTTTGGCCAGACCATGTGTCCTTAAATGGACAATATTGTTGTTCATTTTATAACACAAGTTCATTCTTATTTTGCATGCTTATCACTCTAAAATCCTCATCTCTCTAAAAACTCTCAAACACTAATATTTTTCCTATTACTAGAGTAGTAATAAATCTAATATTAGTTCATATTATCACTTGTGTTTTCTAGTCAAAAACTATGTGATTAGTTTGGGTTTAATCTTGGGTGCAACAAGAAAGAGACCTTCTACTTTGGAGGTTATTTTATGGAGGATCATCCACTAAATTCATGCTCAAGAACAATAAGAAGGAGTTCTTATTGCGCCCATATTGGCCGAAAATTTCCATTGTAAGGAAATTTCATCTTATCTTTATATTTATACTTTATATTTGCATGCATGATAGCTAGATCCTAAATCATTAAGTTAAAGTAATTTAATGAACTAATTAGGGGAGTCTAATTAGAGGCCTAGGACTTTCATGTGGTATCAGAGCTCAATTGTTACATGCATGTCAATTTTAAGCATTAAAATCGAGTTATACGATAACTTGGGTAAAATTGAAAATTTGTGTTAAAAATTGGTTTGCACGAAATTTTTAATTTTCATGCATTCCTACTGACCTCAAAATGGTTGTGGTCAAATTTGGTGATTTTATGGATTAATTTGCTATTTATTTTGATTTATGCCCTTTAAATCATGTTAATATGTATATTTTATGTTAAAAGTTAACTAAAAATAGTTGCATGTTGATTCTGGCCATGAAATGTTTATATGATCTCACATGCATGTTGTACATAATGTGTGACAACCCTCGCGAATGCGGAAAAATAAAACATACAAGCATGTGAATTATATAGCGGAAAATACGGTATTTTAAAAACCTTTATACATGCAAGATAGAAAAATACGAGGAGTGTCAAAATATTACAAACTAAATAAATATACCACAAGAGACGTAGTCTCTCAAAGTGTCAACAAAAGACAAAGTAATTAGCAACTAGCTAAACAACGTCTAGAGGTGTTTCATCCAGGGACAACGCCCGCTAGCTCACACCCGACCCCAAAATAGCATAAGCAAAAAGCCATCCATGCAAGCAACCTGTTCATTCATGAAAAACATGAACGCCACAATCAGTGGGGAGTAACTCCGGGTTCTCCCAGCATATCACATTAAACGTACATATAAGGAAATACAAAAGTAAAATCATGCATATATAGATATACATGTGAGTTACGATAAGAATAGATAGACAATCCAATATATAATGA